>JARJDX010024752.1:0-15680 GCA_030264735.1 Gymnusa sp. GC000175 | reverse complement strand
ACCAAAGGAGCCGAAAACCCGATTTTTGTATTTTCACCTTTTTTGGCCCTTTTGACCCCCTGTATATAACCGAAGAATGTCAAACCATAAGACTTATTTGTAGACCTGCAGACGGTTTTTAATTTTTCTGTAGAAATTTTTTCAATCCGAATTACCGTTTCGGAGATATCGTCGTTTGTTTTTTCAGCTTTGAAGGCGTCGCGACGCCGAACGGAGCGTCGTAAAATTTTTTCGATGGCATATTTAAATAGAGGATATCGAGTTGTTTAAGTGACCTAAAACTCGACCTCGACGGCTATGACCGTGTCGATCAAAAATAATAATAATGTTAGTTTAATTTTTATAAGGAGAAGGGGAAGTTACGGTTTTAGTATAACAGGGAAATAGGGAACTAAATATTTTATGTACCACTAAGACTGGACTAATGTACAATTATTGGTATATGTTCCACAGTTTGAGAAGCCCTGGACGAGTTTTTCTGAATGGGGGGAACGGATATTTCCGTAAAAAAATTCCCTATTCTTGTTTTTCATTATTATTATTTTTGACAATATAATTCAGATCCCTGATATTTTTATTAAATTTGACATTAAAATTCAAATATTTAAAATTTTTAATCCAATTTGTGACTTTTTCTTTGGTTTTCGGCTTTTTTTTACTTTTGACATATATTTCGTTTTTTAAGATTTCAATTCAAATTTCTGACATTTTCATAAAATTTTTGACATTATAATTAAAATTTTTAATTTTGACATGTGAATTCAGATTCCTGACATTTACGTTAAATTTTTGACATAATTAAAATTTTTTAAATTTTTAATTTTGACATTTGAATTTAGATTCCTGACATTTTCATTAAATTTTTGACATTATAATTAAATTTTATGAAATTTCTAATTTTGACATTTGAATTCAGTTTCCTGACATTTTCATTAAATTTTTGACATTAAAATTAAAATTTTTGAAATTTTTAATTTTGACATTTCAATTCAGATTCTTGACATTTTCATTAAATTTTTGACATTATAATTAAAGTTTTTGAAATTTTTAATTTTGACACTTGAATTCAGATTCCTGACATTTTCATTAAATTTTTGATATTATAATTAAAATTTTTGAAATTATTAATTTTGACATTTGAATTCAGATTCCTGACATTTACATAAAATTTTTGACATTATAATTAAAATTTTTAATTTTAACATTTGAATTCAGATTCCTGATATTTTCATTAAATTTTTGACAATATAATTGAGATTTTTAAAAATTGTAATCCAAATTGACATTTTTTAGATTTGTGACTTTCAATTTCAAGGGTGACAATTTCCATTTTGACATTTTAATCCTAATATTTGGCATTTTTATTTCCACCAGAAACTCGTAAATTCAATATTTCGGTCAATGTGCCAGAATAGGTTAGGTTAGGTCAATAATTATTGTTCTTGCAACAAGCATTCAAATTTTTAAAACGTATCCATCAATTATTTGATAAAACAAAAATATTCAAGGGCAGTGATAACTCTTTATATTCACATCCAGTTATCCTTGACATATTTTTGTTTGATAATTGGCACATTTGCACATTTTGATAAAATGTTCCCAATGAAGATAAATGACACACACACACACACACACAAAAATCGATTAACCTGTGGATTTAAACATAATTTAACAAATCACAGCGCACAAATTTTCAAAATTATAATAATGCACACAGATGAGGTATATTTAGATCATAATTTTTAAAATATGAATGACCTGTGGCTTTGAATACCTCTAATGCTGGAATAGTTAGTTAAAATTCAAAGTTTCACTCATTAATTTTTATAAAAGGTTAACAGACGTACAGATGGACCATATTTGGATAAATAGTGTAAACCAAATGATGTGTGAGTCAATTTGCATGCTTTATTACATCAAGACTTAAGGTTTTAAAACAAAAGCCACATGATGGTGTAATTAAATTATTTCATAAATTTTGGCAATGAAATTAAAAAAAAAAACAAATGAAAAAGGGGTGGGGCAATTTGCTATGACACACAATTTAATAACCTAACCTCTATGTCAATTAGTTTACAATCAAAGTGAGCAAAAAAAAATAAAAATAGTAAAACGTTGTGAGTCATATGATTAGAATCGGGAAGAAACGTGCGTTGTTTACATTCAAATCAACTGACACAGAATTTTGCAGCAATAAAGATTATTTCTAAGTTGAAGGAAAAAGTAGGTATGAATGAAAAATATTAGAGTAAAATCCCTACCGCAACAAGGGCCGCTAATCTATCCTTTGTCATCTTTTACGCCGCTGCAATCACACACCGAAAATAACTTTTATTTTATATAAAAAGCCCATTCAAATCGGTTTACATACAACCGCACTAAAACTAAGGAACGACACTAGGGCCGCGAAAAATCGATAGGTCTAAGTTGCCACTTCTGCAGTGCCGAAATTGCAATGCGCATGTCACACATACGTCAAACCAAAAAGTGACGTCACGTTAGATTTCATATTTTAAACAATTTTTACGCAAAATTGCATCAGCAGATTTAAAAATTAACCCCTAGTTCGTTAATTTTACAATTTTTTACATCTAAAATTAATTTTTGTTTATATAAAAGTGATAAAATTGGTAATTTTGAGCGGGATTGTGAACAACCAACGTTCTTCTAAAGGGGACGCCATTGTGAGCTCTAACGACTTTAATCGTCAGTTAGTGTCATCCAGCATAATCACGTCCATCGGTGTTTAGTTTGCTTTTTTACTGCAAAGGTAAATTCCATTTATTTTACTTAACATTCATCATCCTATATTTTTCATCCAAATCGCTTATTTCAAGCTATAAATATTTATAAAGTCGGCGACTAGATATCAAAATCCCATGAGACGATTTAGGGCGCCATTCAAAACAAAATTAAATTCCTAACGTAAAACGTGCTTCAACTATAGTAACTTAACCAATCAAAACTATTAACTCAAACAAATAAAAACAAAGGAAGTAATAAGTAATTGTACAAAATTTTACTCAGAACATTCCAGAAGCTTCCATTATTATTACCACAATAATTCCCAAGTAAAGTTACAAACAAACAACAAGATTCCTACAGGTTGCACCCAAATATATTAATCTAATTTAATTATGTGTTTTAGCTAAATATTAACCAAACATGGCACAAGAACAGGAAATGCCCACATTCAAATGTGTCCTGGTTGGTGATGGAGGCACAGGTAAAACAACTTTTGTAAAACGGCACTTGACAGGAGAATTTGAAAAAAAATATGTGGCCACTTTGGGTGTGGAAGTGCACCCTTTAGTTTTTCACACGAATCGAGGTCCAATCCGTTTCAACGTGTGGGATACTGCAGGTCAAGAAAAATTCGGTGGATTACGTGATGGCTATTATATTCAAGGACAGTCTGCAATAATTATGTTTGATGTCACCTCACGTGTTACCTATAAAAATGTACCAAATTGGCATAGGGATTTGGTGCGTGTTTGTGAAAACATTCCCATTGTTTTATGCGGAAATAAAGTTGATATTAAGGATAGGAAAGTTAAGGCTAAAACAATCGTGTTTCATAGGAAGAAGAATTTACAGGTAATTTTTTATGAATTTAATTTGAATCGAATAATATTTGTTTTAAAACACAATGGAACCTTGTTTCTCAAACAATTTGATGGCGAAACAAAAACATTTGCATGTTTCTGACCTGAAAATTAAGAAGCAGGTTGATATAGAACAGGAGATGGGGGAATTGTAGTAAACATGTAAACTGTCTGGTAGCAAACATGATTTATATTGTTTTCCACACTTGATAAATTGAGGTTATAAGGATAACTAGTGATTTTTTACTCCACTTTTTAAAACTTAAAGCAATAAAATTTCTTTATGCATATATTTTTTGTTTTGTATGCTTGTTGATGCCATCTAGTGTACATCTAGTACAGTGTACTTGATACACTGTACATCTAGTATAGAATAGTCCCGTTTAGTGTAGGCAACTGCTCCACACCAAAATTGACTGTTGTCAGCAGAGCATCTTCCAGATACAGGCTGTGGAATGTCTTTGGACAAGTTATAACTACCCTGAAGAATAGCTGACAGCATTTCCTACATTTAGCACACAATAGTCACGTTTAGTGTAGGCAACTGCTTCACACCAACATTGACTCTTGTCAGCAGAGCATCTTTTAGATACAGGCTGTGGGAAATTGGGAAATCTTTAGATGGGTAATAACTACCCTGAATAATAACTTGTAGAAATCTTTTTGTGCGTCACCACAATGTGTTGACAAGGCATTGGATTTAGAGGATTGCAGGGGTAGTATAACCTTTTTGAAAAATTGATTAAAGTTTCCTTCCCACTAGTGTTAGGAAAAAGTAAGTTTGAAAACTGACCAGCGAGTTAATAAATATTTTGAAGTTTGATTGGCCTTTTTCTGCAGTCCATAAAAATTTGTTACTAATCCATTTAGATGGTTCTGACCATGATTCTCACTTTTGATTGTCAGGATTTCCAGATTTTGGTGTTGTCTTTTGTTGCTTATCAACCATGCTGCATTTTCTATTGCACTAAACACCGATGGTCTTGTTTTGAAATCTCAATATTTATTGCAGCAGTACTCTTTAACTTGAAAATCCACCAAAATTAGTTTCAGGGTGCATTTGTAGAAAAGTAGTTTGTTGGATATGAAAATGTTGAATTTCCTCTTTAATATTAAATACAGTTTGTAAAATTCTATTCCCAGAAGTTTTTTTCTGTTAAATATGTGTTTTCCTTCTTTAATTTGGCTGGTGGGCATAAGTGTCTACAGGTAGTAAAGGATTTTCTTATAGGCGGTTCAAATTAATGTTTCCCGCCATATTTTAGCGCGGAGTTTATGCTCAAAGTAGGTAATAGAAGTACTAAATGCACTAAAATTGAATATAGTTGACACCTGGCAATTACACGTTTTTGATCCATATAACTTTTTTGTAGATCTTCACTAATCTACAAAAAAGTGATTAAATTTTTTTTTGATTACTTTTACCGTTTCGGAGATATCGTCGCGACGCCAAATGGAGACCTTTTTATTACTTTAATTCACCAAAGGGAATTTTTATAAGTATTAAGTGCATCATTCATCTTAAGAAATTTGAAGTTCTGATTTTAATTTAGCATTATGTTGACCAATATTGGTGTTAATTTCCTGTAAATTTATAAATATTGTGCATACGGATAGAGAATGCAAATGCACTCAAACTAAATCATGGTGAATATGTTCTGTGGGGATCAAAAGGGGCAAAAACTCGTTTTGCTTTTGAAAAAAATGAAATTCTGTTCCCGTTTCTAAAATATTGCACATTGGGAAATTGTGCCAAGGCGCAAAAAGCTCATATATGTGCGTCTCAACTATTTTGGATGACTACTAAATTTATTTTAATATTTTTTGCTTTTTTTATTTGTTTATTTTACTTAAGTAAGCATGGTTTTGCCCGTGATTGACGACCACCGTCGTTTTGCAAAAGCGCACTAGCTACGAACATATTTATAATCCAAACTTTTTGGATGTATTTAGTCAAAATACATGATTAAAACTAGAATTATACATGAAGCAATAGACTTTAGAGTTTACCTACTAATACTTGCAAGCTAGTGAGGCAAACGCACTGTCGTATATACAGGTCTGGAAACTATTGTTTGACACGAGTCTCTTACGTGTCGTCAAACTCGTAGTCCTCGCTCAGCTACCAGGTGGCGCATGGATCGAAGTATGTTGTCAGAATTAGGCGCCAAATCGTTCAATTTTCAAGTTCCGCCATACAAAGATTGATTGTTAATACCCGCACATTTTAAGTGAAATACTTTACTCAAATGTTACATAATACATACATAATAAAATGTTAAAAACACAATAAACAAATTTTATCAACATCCCTCGACCCATGCGCCACCCTTTTTGTACTAGGCGACAGTTGACGCTTAGCGGACTCAGTTCTCACATAGGAAACAGCCTCGATTTCCAGACCTGTGTATACGACCGTGTCCATTGCCCACTGAAAAAAAATTGCGTTTTAGATGATTCTGGTCGGCGCGATAAAAATTCGGCGAAAACCCAACAATCTTCTTCAAATTGTTTGTAAAAGTATTCACCAATTGTTTGTACCATTTTTGCGAAAAACTAATTTTGTTAATTCTGTCAGGAATAAAAAAAATCTCAATGTAAATCCTACTTACTTGTTAATGATCTGTGAGAATCTGCAGGGAGTGATGATAGGGTAGGATGGTAGGAAAACCATTAAACTTATTTTAAACATTTTTTTTTACAATGCATAGGTATTGAGGTATTCCTGTAAATTTTGTTAATCGGATCACCCGGTATATGACCCCCAGGGATATTTAAATAAGATATATGAATGCCTTTTTAAGTTATATCTTTCATATATCTATAATAATAAAAAAAAATCTTTGATTTCTCTTCAAAGAGAATAAAAAATTTATTTGTATTTCAACCTGCAAACATTTTGGTACTACACATTTAAACCCATTGTAATTTTGGTGTTCATTTACATACAAATTGCCCACCAGATGAAAATCACATGGCTTGAATCATGAATACACATTACAAATGACAGTAGTTTGCCAAAAGGCTAATCACCAGTCTTTTTGCTGTGTTTAATTTGATTCATAGTCTTTTTATTTTCCTATTTATAAATATAAAGCCGTCAACAATAGATTATGAAAGACGTTTGTCCCACCATATTAAAACTGGCCCTAAAACTCTAAAAATGTTTCTAATCACTTACATAAATGGTATTAATGCAAAAAAGTTTGATTTTTAAAAAGGAAGTTAAAATGAAAGGGATAAATAATACCATAATTTATAGGTCACTATCTGAGGCTATGTCAGTTGAAAAAATTGCTGCCATTAAAGCTAAACGTTTAGCAAAGAAAAGAACAACAATTAAAGGAAATGATGATATTGGGCAAGAATATGATATAAGAGCCATTTTAGATCTTGATGTAGATATAACCAAAGATATTATTAGCAGAGAAAGGCAATGGAGGACCAGAACTACAATTTTGCAATCAAATGGAAAGGTGTATATTACTTTCATTTTAGCAATGATGTCCTAATAAATTTAATTTTAGACTTTCGCCAAAAATATTTTGGCCATGTTACACAGTATTAAGGCTAGAGAAGAAGGAAGACAAAGACCTCCACAACAAGCTCCAATTGTTACTCCTAGGCAAACTCCTATTAGACCAACTGCACAACCTGCTGTGTATAATCGTTACGATCAGGAAAGATTTATTAGACAAAAAGAAGGTTTATTTTATTTTTCTTATATAACATAAGTTTGCAACTTAAATCTTTTTAGAAACTGAGGGTTTCAAGATTGATACCATGGGAACCTACCATGGTATGACATTGAAGTCTGTAACTGAGGGTTCTGTGAAAAGTAGACCTCCAGTTTCTCAACCATCAGCTCCTCTACCAGCCACTGCAGCAAGGCCACAATCTGGACAAACCAAGAGAGTGTCCCGTACTCCTATTATTATTATTCCAGCAGGAACGCCTTCCTTAATTTCTATGTATAATGTTAAGGATGTTTTGCAAGTAACTAATTATACTTATGATTAATACGATTATTTTTAAATTGCTCTGTAGGATTTTAGATTTGTGCCAATTGAAACAAAAAAGAATGAAGGTGGAAGGCGTGATAATGAAGTTCTTTTGCAACGACAAAGAAATGGTATTTCAGTTCCATACAGAGTTGTGGACAATCCAGCAAAATTAAGTCCAAGTGATTGGGATAGAGTTGTTGCTGTTTTTGTAATGGGACCTGCATGGCAATTTAAGGGATATCCTTGGGAGAATCCTGTAGAAATTTTTGCTAAAAGTATATGAAATTCAATTTAAATATCACCAAATTTTAACATTTTATAAATTTTATAGTTTGCGCCTTTCATTTAAAATATGATGAAATGAAAATAGATGCAAATGTTGCAAGATGGGCAGTAACTGTTATAGAATTATCAAGAACCAAAAGGCATTTAGATAGAGCTGCATTAATGATCTTTTGGGAAAAATTAGATAAGTAAGGTATTAATTATATTCATAACGCCCATCCTAATTTTTTTGTTGCAGATATATAATGCAGTACAAGCCACATTTAAGGTTTTGAAGATTGGTCTCAACTTATGTAGGTCTAATCTAATGTATAATATGTACAGTATTTTATAATTTACTGTTTTATTTTCTATATAACAAAAATTACTTTTATAATCTGACTGATTATGTTCTCTTGAAGTTTTTTAAATTTTTTTTATGTTTAAAATATGGTGCCTCAATTATTCCCATTAAAATTATAAAAATAAATAGCAACATCTAAAAAATACTTTATTCTATTTGAAATTTCTTGGATATAGCAATATTAGATTCTTTGTATGATTCATTAAGGTATTGATTACGGAGTTCTTTCATTTGAATTTGTTCATCGTTTAAATCTTGTAATATGTGACTCGGCACATCTGTAATTGCAGTTGCACATATTCCGTTTAGTAACCAAATTATTTGCTACAATAAATTTATTTTATTTTTGGTAATACAGGTCTTGACACATTCTGGCTTACCTCAAATATTACCACAAAACCTAGTTTATATGTCAATTGTTCCCAATGTAGATCTGATAATTCATATTTGTACTCATGGTCATATGGAAACCTTTCCCCACTTCCTCTATATGAACAAAAATCAACAGGACCAGTTTTTCCATACAAATTGCTTACATCTATCGGATAATCTGATGTTTTAAACACTGAAATAAATCAAATTTGTAATGAAACTATTATATGTGTTATGGTGCTATTCTGAACACAACTACGTCAATAGCGCTGTAATATGAAGTGTTCAATGCTCTTTGTCTCAGTGACGAAGCCTAATCTAAGCTAACTAACCTATTTTTTTGGCGAGCGTTCGAAAAATCTAACCTAATTTAAACTGACCTAATCGGCGTTCAGAAATATTTATGAAAGTTTGATAATAACTTTTGCATTTGTTGTTACATTGTTGCTTTTCTACTATGACGCTTAGAAAAAAGTTCCGAAATGCGACCACCTTCACAAAAAGGAAGTGGTATGTAGTTCCGCCGCATCCCCGCCAGAATACAACACTGCATATAATAATCTCTGATCTATCTAGATCTATAAGTGACATTGACGAAACAACGATGTCACATATGCGTAAACAAATTTCGTTTCGCCGCAGGCTAGGAGTGAGTGTACTCCTACCTAAATATCCATCTATCTGAGTGTATAAGTCTAAGACATTTTATTTTACGAGTGTTTATTAAAAAAAAGTACCGAAACGTCGCTCCGGCCCTATTACACCACTGATTCTCATCATTGTTTATGTCCGGTGTCTGTTGGAATTAAATAGATAGAGGGTTTTGGATACTTTTACACGGGATTGTGTATATTTATTGTCTTCCATTTTCGTTGGTTTTAAGTGTATACTATGTGAGTGCGGGTTTAGCAAACCCGAAGTGCCCTAGCTAAATCTGTCTTCAGTTCTTCACCTCCAACCAGTCTTGGGAAAAACCCGTAATCTTTTATCTATCAGTCCTCGATGCTATTAGAATATTCGACTGCCTGGGGATGCTATTTTTATAATGTATTCTTCCTTTAATGAGTTGCTACCTTGCAATTTTTGATGTTGGCTTGACAAATGCTAGAGTAAGGAAAACTTCGACCATAAATAACACTGTCCTCCAAGCTAGGGGTAAAATCGTAAGGCCAGCACCTTCAAATTTTTGAAAAACGAACGCTTTGCTAAAAGACCATACCCTAAGCCTCGGAAGATGGAACAGTGACTATCGACAAAAAATTTAAATTATTGTTTTGGCCATTATTATTCAATTTTTTCTATCTTAGATGTTCTCTTCATTATGTAGATCACGTGGGATTATTGGTGGTTTTATTGCGTTCACATATTATTTCGTTTTATAATCTTGGTAGTTAAACAATTCATTGAGATTTTATTTTGAGGCATAAATAGTCTGTTTAGGTTAATTACTCCTATCTCTTCCTCACTCCACGTGGTGCACCCTGGGTATACACGATGATCTATCACTAATATTCAACGGAAAGTCAGCTACCACTTTGAACAAAAATGAAAGAGTTAATTAAACTAGTGTAAGTACCAGCCCTTATAGGGATTGCTTCACGAAACATCTTGGTCCCTGTTATATTGATTAAAGTTTTATATAATACTTCAATCAACGGCTATAGTGAATAGTGTAAATAAAGACCGCATCCATCGTCCATGAAAGGAATACTGTAATGTACAGTGTTTCCTGTATATCAATATTTCCCAACAATTTCTTTTGGGGTATCCAGCCACTTGGCCTTCTTTAAGTAACCAGTGAATAGAAACTTGGTCGTCAGCACGAAAAATCAAAAGTTCGGTGCAGGCCGAGTTTATATTTTTACTTAGATATGATTAGGTTAGTTTTGGTGGTGGAAAAGCTACTGAGCTAAATTACAGAGTCGGAAATTATTGACAAAGAATGCATATCTGTTTATGACGATAAATATGGGCTCGTTGGTAAAAACCTATTAGGTTTTCACGAACCCTGGCCTGCCATTGGCGGCTTTCACATACCCCGGCATCCATGTTCCTTTTATCCTTTGCATAATATCTTTATCAAAACACGTATATATTTTCTTCCAAGCTTGTTTTGTAATCTTGCCGTTAAAGCAATTCGGTGTCTTGTCTAACAAACAAAGCTTACTTTCTACGAGTTGAATAAAGTAGTAACTGGTGACTAGTAAACAATCTACTCATTTTCGAAATAAACAAAAAACGTACGAAAAGAATAAAATATTTTACGCGTTAATTTCTACAGGAATCACTATAATATTAAAGTAAATAAACTTGATACTTTGGCATCAATATTTAAATAGTTGCCTGACATCTGATTTGTTGAGATCCACGATTGCATGGTCATAACGTTTATAGGAACCTAACTAGAACTGAGTCATGTGAAACACGCAATGCAATGTGAAACACCATATGAAGGGAGTCTAAGCGAAAAATTAGAACCTGCATAATTAAACATCCACTGTACATCTTACTCACATTAACTGCTCAGATTTAGCCGAACATTCTTTGGAGATGGGCTATAATTGATTTAACTATGCCATCATCTATAATCCTTGATTAGAAGAAACGAAAGGCTTGTGAAGATATTTGGATTTAGAAAAATCACCAGAATTTAAAAGGGCCTGCAAGTATATGTTTTCTTCATTAAATTCTCCCCTCCACTATTTTTGTATCTTATCTAGGCTTCCATAATAGAACAAGGACCTAATTTTCTGACTTGAGAATTAACAAGCAAAACGTTAACAAACAATAAAACTACACGACTTAAATCACAAAGTAAAATAATTACATCGATTAAACTCGTTAAGCTAACATTGTAAATTAAAAATTTAAAAAGAGATCACCTTATAGTTCAAAACTTACCTTACATGTGATCTCGTTTTAAATTTAAAATTAATAAATATCAAAAATAAAATTTACAATTATATAACAAGATAACGATTATAGATTTATTCCTCACCTGACAAAGAGCTGTTTACATATCCTACCAAAGTTCTATGATCATGTCTATAGAGTTCCCTCATCATCATATCCGTTGTAAAAGCAATAACAAATGCCTAAAGAAAATAAATTGTATTTAATAATTCAGAAAGTATTTTCAGCTTTTCTTACGTTAGTTACAGTACCAAAATATGTAGCCATTCTAAATATGCTATTCCAAGCACCAATACCAGGTAATCGTCTCGAAAGCGGCCTTCTGAAGTTCTTGAGGTACTTTAACGCATCCATACGCACTTCCACAATATTATTTATTAAAGCTAAAAGCGGTGCCAAAGGCATAGCCGATACAAAAAAGGTAACAAATCCATATTGAATTGCTGAAAATGTTCATGGCTGTAGACTAATAAATGCATCATATAAACCATTGCAATCGACCTAACTAAATATAATAAAATGAACAGGCTAGTAACTCAGTGGTAGAGCATTAAATTTTGGTTCATAGGTTCCCGGGTTCTATCGCTGTTTTCTTTTTATTCTTCGTTTGACGCTACAACCCTTTGTGGGTTTTGGTCTCCCGTCATTGGAAAAAAATAATGACATTCTAGAAAGTCAGGGACGACTCCCAAGTGTTCTAGACTCTAGAGTTTAGATCCTATCAAGTCGTCTCCGTATTTCTAGAATATCATTAATTTACAGAAGTAACACTTATCACAAACACCACAATAATTAACACGGCAGAAGGACCTTGAGATCAATAGCCAGTTAGGGAAAAATCTTAACAAATACAATACTCTTTTGGGAATTGTGAGAGGGCTCAGTACTTTGAATGATTCTGAGAGTGATATTAGCTGGAATAAAAGGTAGGACTATTCTTGTTGAAAGGTCGAAGGTGAGGATCGAAGCAAAGTAAATCCACACCAGCAACATCTGCCTCAGAATGGGCGGTTTTAAACAAATCTGTTTTAGATATGTTGTTTAAAACTATGCCAAAACATTTATTGGCTTGGAGAATAGCAACGGAAAACCACCTCCAATATAGTCCCAAGACTATTGGAACTCTTGGGCAAATATACCATATGATTACATCCAACTCAAAAATTTCCGGAGATATAATTTCCCCAACCGCTTTTCCGGAGGGTACAGGGTGCATCAAATTGCAGAAGTATAAAATTTAGTTTACGAGAACATAACATTAAAATAAGAACTTGAAATATGAGAAACCTGTTTGAAGCAAGGAAATTAGCAAACCCAGCGCAACAGATGCAGAAGCTACAGTATTGTTCGACAGTGAAATAAGTCACGTGGTGGAAAATGGTGCCTTTTTCTACGCCAGCAATTAGAATTGAAATTGTGTTGATAATTTTAACCAATTTTCCGACCAAACTGCATTGATTAAGCTCAATGCTAGACCAGTAAACGTCAACATAATACAAGTGTACGCACCAACACCCGATGAGACAGACGTTAAAGTAGAAATCCTCCATACTTTGTAAGTATAACTTAAGGAGCTACTTAAACTTACTAACAAAGGTAGTTAATATAATCGTGGGTGATCTAAATACCAAACTGGGAAAGGGTGATTTTGACAACATATTGGATCCTTATGGTCTAGTAAGAAAGAACGAAAGAGGAGACCGTCTTCTAGAATCTTTACAGAAAGAAGATATAAAGGTCATGAACTCTTAGTTTATATAGTTTATAAACATAAGATTTGGGTCGTCAGTAAGGAACGCATGACCATACCCTGGAGCTGTTGACCAAATTTTACTAGTAGCAACCATAAAAACCACTCTCGTAAAGAGAAAAAGACAAACCGCAAAACAACAGTTAGATCTACAAAAACTAAGAGACCTAGGCTTAAAAAAGAATAAAGAAGCCAAATAAATACACACACACACACAGAAAAGAAAGGAGTACAAAACAAAGAGAAAGATAATGTAATAGAAATATGGAAAACTAACAGATGTTATGGTAACAACATCACAAAATAAACTAGGATTTAGGGAGAAATATCGAAAGAAGAAATGGATGACAAAAGAAACACTACTCTTTATAAACGAACGACGACAGCCCAAAAATGACTTCCGAACATATAGATCCATTTAAAACTTAATAAGATCCAAAATTTGAGTAGCACAAAATGAATGGCTAAAGGGCCAATGTGAGAAAATAGAAGAACTAAGAATAAGGCTCAATGACTTTAATCTATACAAAAAACTGAAGAACACTGCCGGTATATTTAGAAAGAGGATTATTTGATAACGAAGGAAACCAAATAGTTCTTGATGACAAAGTAAAAAGAAGAAATGGAAAACGTAGTTTACAGCTACTGTTTCACGACATTAGGCCGACAAAAGAAGCAGAGTACAATAACGAGTGTGGAGAGTCCCTAATTACTAAAGAGAAAATAGTAAAAACTATTCAATGTCCCAAAGCCAGCAAAGCGGCTGACTCAGATGAGATCCCATCGGTACTGTGTACAATTTTAGACGAATGGGGCACCACAGAGTTGCATACAATTTTTAAAACCATTTATGAAACTGAACGTTACCTTCTCATCTACGTTTATTCCACTGCCGAAGAAAATCAACATGAAAAATTATCACAGACTCACCAGTCTCATGAGCCATTTTATAAAGTTGTTCTTAAAAATTTTATAACAAAGGGCCAAAAAACATACGGTGCATTAAAAACCCGTCTGGCAACAAACAGCACTAGTAACTCAATCTAAATGAGAGAGTGTGTGTGTGTGAGATAGAGAGAGAGAGAGAGAGAGAGAGAGAGAGAGAGGGAGAGAGAGGGAGTGAGAGAGAGAGAGGGAGTAAGAGAGAGAGAGAGCTTCCAAGAAGCACAGGTGAACTGTTCAATATAATATAATATAATAGGGGAACACAGCTTAAATATGGGTTGAATATCAACATAATTAAAAGAAAGTTTATCGTCATCACGAGGAGCCAAACACAGTTACAAATTCCAGTGTAACATTCGGAGGAAGATTCGTAGAACAAGTAGACCTAGGTCTTAGATTAAGATTTTTTAGATGCTACGTTTGGTCAGTACTTCTTTAAGGAATAAAAAGCTGGACCCTTAAAGAAATTTCAATTTACAAATATGAAGCTTTTAAAATATGGATATATCGAAGAATCTTTAAGATACCATGAAGTGCAAGGGTAAGAAAAGAAAATATGAAGAGCCTGAACTTTTTAACACTATAAACAAAAGGACGTCGGCTTACTCGGCACACTTAATGGGAGACCTTAAACTTATTAGTACAGCTGATAATTAAAGATCAAAGGCAAATAAGGAATGGGAAGAAAAAACATAGAGGTGTGGTTACCGAAAAACTTTGATTTACGAATTTAAAACAAATCCAATACGTTTAATAGAAACATAACTATATTTTATTAATTATCAGCCACGTAAGTTGGCAGTGTGTCTCTGCAACTTTATTTTGTTGTGAAATGAATGTTGGCAAAATCTCTGATAGTGACATCCGTTACTGTTGACCTATATTCATATAACCTATTTCATTAGTTGTCGGCTGATTATAATGACAGAATGTATCTGCTACTTGATGGGCATAAATTCAATAAAACGTTCCTTAGAAACGAACAAGTTCTTAAAATGTTAAATTTTCAAAAATAAATGAACAAAATTTGTTGAAAATTTAATTCTAAACGCCTTTAAACTTTTATAAAACCGAAAAACCCAATCAATAAACTATCACTTGTTGAATTTCAGCCAAAAGTCACTGGGCTTAGATATGAATTTCCAGGCCGATCAATTTAGCCATATGGGCTGTAGAGAGGGCACAGACCAGTGGCGTAGCTATGGGGGGCAGAGGGGGCATATGTCCGCGGGCGCCACGTTAGGGGGCGCCAAAATAAGTAATAAAACTAATTATTTAATTTTATTTTGATGTAAACTAATGTATCCCAAATACGTTTGGAAGATTAAATTTTGGAGCTCCACAACTATCTTCATTACAAACCAGTTGGCAAGCATGTTTTGGCGCCCCCATTGAGCATTAAGGGGCGCCATTCTACTCATAAAAAAATGACACATCCACAATGTAGGATTGCTGGTGGCGTT
>JARJDX010024730.1:0-27321 GCA_030264735.1 Gymnusa sp. GC000175 | reverse complement strand
GGAGCTCTGGCCGAACATGGCCAGGATCAGGGAGACCCCCCAAGTGCTGTGCTGGCCCTCTTCCGTCACCTAGGGTGGCTGGACGGGTAGATACACCTTGGGAGGAGGACCCCCTTGGAGGGGGTACAAAGGGCCTAATTAGGCCCAAGTGCTCTGGTCCCCAGGGTCACCCTCCAAACTCAAATCCAGATCCAGAGAAAACATATTCATTTTCTATTTTTCTAGCGGGATCAGAATTTAATTTGCAATATGTGGGAGCGTTGAGGATGATTTGGAATTTTTCATCTTAATCTGATCTGTTCATTACAGCCTTTTTCTTACATACTTTTGCTAAACTATCTTCGATCATCCATTTTATATATTAGTTTCACATCCTTCTTTCTTTTATTTATTTTGCCATTTTTTAAGCTTCACATTTTACATATTGTGACATTTTTTTGAAATGTAAAATTGTATTATTGTCTCTAAGACACCAAATCCTTGATACTCTCTAAATTAAAAAGACGTTAAAAGGGCGTTAAGTCTCAACATTGTTTTTATACCTAAAAATTATTTTGCTCGCTAAATGGGCGTACAATACGTTAATATAATAATATTCTAGTTGCAATTAAATTAGTTAGTTACAATACATCATTAAATGTCATTACTCATTAAGTACTAAGTATAAAATACGGAAAATCAAACTCATTATGGAAATTTAATGTTACTATCCGCAAAAATAATTATTATTGAGTATTATAGAGAAAAGTAAAATTAAAATGCAATAATTCAAATATTGATTAAAATGATTTACAAAATAATTTATTAAAAAAATAAAAAAGAATTGATAGCAAGGAAACCTTTAAAATGTATCCAAGTTTAAAAAAATCTTTACCCCTTCGAAACAGTTTCGTGCCCTTTTGTGATAAGAAGATCACATTATTTGTCTTCCTGATTTTTTTTGATAGTCGTGACTGTTCCTAACCAGATTTGCACTCTCTTGTCATCCTCTAGGAAGGCTGCTGATATCTTTAATAGTTTTTGGCCCACAAAAAGTAAAACACAGACACGCACACCAAACACACACATTTTTAAATTTTGGTCATTTTTACTTGAATCTCGATTTTTTTTTATTACAATACTTTTTTTACTATCTTATGATATAGAAAAATATTGGTTTCAAAATACTTCACTAAGTATTTCAAAAAAATAAAATTTTATCATTTTAAAAAGTTTACGTAATGAAGGTTGCAGAGACTGCAGGTTCCACTTCTGTTTTACTCCCTTATTTTTGTTTTTCTTGTGTTGTGTGTTTTTATCTATTTTAATTTATCCTTTTCCATTTTCTCTTTTACTAGGTGGTAAGTTTTTTTATACCTTTCTCCATTTGTACTTTAATCAATGTGTAGTTTACGTTGTTACAAAATTACTTCAAGACCTTTCAAAACTACTTATTTAAAACTTTTGAATGAGTTCTTAATTTTAAGATTTTAAAACTTTCTCTGTCTGGTATAATATATTGATTATTCATCATATTAATTAAAATGTACCCATAAAAAGCTTAACTTTTTATTACCTATATTACATTTATTTTAAATATAAAGCTTAAGGTTTTTATTCGTCCAAACAATCTGTGCAAATTTTGATAATACGCTTACATAATCACGGTGGAAACGTCAAATTCCTGCAGCAAGTAAACGACAGCAGTGCTATCAAAAACGCTCCAATATAACATCTTGTGTTAGCACTCCATTTTCTTTTAACAAGTAATGGTGTGTCACATATTTTAAAACTTCCTTCTATGCTGTCTTTACATTTAAGTTCACACTCTTCTACTATCGGAATAAAAAGTTCTGACTCCTCATTTGGAAGGCCTATATCATAAAAACTATTTAAGTAATTTTAATTTTCTGCTGCACGTTACAGACAATTTATTTCTACATAAGCTTAGATTATTTCATAATTTTCCAAATAAGTGTTAATATATCAGAGCGAAATATGTAAAATTTTATTATACTAATTTCAATATAATTTTTTTTTTATAAATTTTAAAGGTAGAACCTTATATAAGTGTTTCATAAAGTTTTTATATTTCTATAATTAATAAAAAAAGTTACAATAAAAAATCTCGCCTCATCAATTCTCTCGTGCTTTGTGAAACGGTATCAAAAAATAATTATTTTTAACGGCTGTATAAATTAATATATTTTGAGAAAAAGAGATATATTTGGCGAGGAAGACGTACGTGCATAGGATAGAAGGTATCAGTACAATGCGGTATAACGTATATATAAAGAAATGCATATGATGAATATAGATATGCCGCTCGGCTAGGTCTTAAGGCACATACCACGTTCATCTTTGTTTATTAATAGCAATACATTTATTTTACAATAAAATAATAACGGAACGTAATTTGACTATTTATTATAACAATTATTATTCAATAATATTTCTTTACCAAATATATAGGAATTTTCTTATAATCCGATGCATATTTCGCGAATTGGTTTCACGTTTATCAATTAATCAGAAAAGTTAATTTAATTTTTTTAAATTCATTACACACAGTCTCTTCGAAAATGAATTTTATACAATTTGGTTGAGAAGTAATTGAATTATGTATAATATTTTAAAAATAACTATTGGTAAAAACGTAGTAAAATATAGTAGTTTTTTAGAATTTTTTTACAAAATCTTCAAAACGCCTTTGACGAAAAATTGAAATTTTCGCATTTCACAAATAGATAGCTTATTAATGTACTGTTTTTAAGATATGAGCCATTAAACTCAGAAGTCAGAACTCTTTACTCCGATAGTAGTGGCATTTTTTTATTTAAAAAACAAAAAATTGGTAAACTAATGGGTTATTTCATTAAATTTTTTTGACCACTCTGTATTCTTCAAGGATTAAATATATAAATCATAACCCGATTGAAGAGTAAGGACCAGTGTACTTATATTTTATATATTTTCCATTTTTATGAGACATTTATATTTAAATATACATTTTATGTTAATAGTTTATATATTTAAGATATTCAGGCGTTAAGCAAAGTGTAATTTATTTTATGTTTTGTACTTTACTATATTGTCAAGCAGCGTAATACATGTTCAATGAATTTATTTATTGTTTTAGGTGGGCATAGCATAGAAATAAGAAAACGTTTACTCATTTAAATAAAATAATAAAATTGTTGTTGATTTTAACTTATTTGACCTGAAATGAAGAAATTAATTGTATTGGCGGAATCTACGTTAAAACATTTATATTTAAAAATTTAATTAAATGTGTAAATTATTTTTAACTCATTAAAGTTAAATAAATGATAAAATGAGCTTTATTAAGATCTAAGCGGCCTAAAATATTGAGCTAATTAATTTTTTTATGAAGATGCTTAAGAAAAAAAACTTAATTTATTAATAAATTACTGTTTTAGTTATAATATTATTAAATATTTTTATATTTAATCATATCAAAAAAAGCTTCGTCCGAAGGCGACTAGGCCAACAAGTAACTGGTAATTTTAATATTAGTTTTAATTTTATTATGATTGATTTATGAATACTTAAAATACGACTTATAATTTAGCTTTCTATAGGTAACAAATTTATTTATTTATAAGGAGGTTTATAAACTAGTTTAAAGCATTGTATTCATAAATAAAACGTATAATTAGTCATAATTAAACTATATTCCTATAAAAATCAGGCTGGAAGCAATTATTGAATTAATTAAACAGGAAAATGATTATTTTCAAACTTAAAGATGGGTTTTGTATAGCTTCAAATGTTAAAAACTCTAATCGGTTTACATTCATTTTTACTTAATCATTAAATTTGATGAGTAATTTTTTTATTTTTTATTTAATTTGCATAGAAAATAGGACATACATATGGTGTAATTTACTTTACCTATAGAGAAGTATCTTAAATATGCACTAAAAATAATATAATTTGGAAATTATATTATTTATTTAAAATAATTTATTATTATTAGATAAATTTTATTTGATGTATTTACTTTTTAATGTTAATTGGAATACCAAAATGTTATTCCATCTGAAATGCAAAAAAATGCAATAAAAATTTAATGCACTTTTGGGGCTAAACACATCTTCCCTTGGTTGTGTGTTGTAAAAACAAGTAAAAAGGTACGTGTTAAAGTAGGGATGATGAGTCCTTTAGAAATATGAAGTAAATTATTATTAGTTTTCCTGCAATAACCCTGGCGCAGAACTAAAGTCACTGGTGGCAAATCTCCCTGGAAGTCGCCTATACCCACGTTGGGTGAAAGGGCAGTTTGTCTGCTTAAAGTGTGTGGTGTAGCATCTGTCCAATTGACAAAATAAAGAACTGTACAGTAAACCCAAATTTCTGAATAAAATTGGTATAATAAATTATTAGTAAACCAGTGTTTCTTAAAATTTGCGAACCCATGGTGTTTCCTTAATATTTTCGGTAATTCTACAAAAGCTCTCACGTTGTAAGAAAAATTAAAATTATTTTCCAGCGTGTGTACAACGAAATATTCATAGTAATTCTATTTATATATTTTTATTGCTGCATTTAGTTCCAAATATAAAAAGTGTGAAGTATTAGACAATAATATATTTATTATTATTCACACAATAACGGCAGAAGGCTCTCCTTACTTAGACCAACATCTAGTTTGGGTTAAAATCTTAACAAACACGCTAACTAACTTATTAAAAATACAATTTCTTGCAAAGAAACATATTTTTTTACCTAAATAATTCAGGAATTTTTCAAATATCTTTTCAAACGAGAGAATTGATGTGAGGGGAGATTTTTTTATTAATTAAAGAAATATCAGTAAACCTTAAGGAAACACTAATATAAGGTTCTACCTGTTACATATATAAATATTTTTTCTTTCCCATAAATACTTTCTTAATAATTAGTTTTTCAATCCATGCATTTGTATAGTAAGCGTTGAAAACAGTTTTTTTAAACATAATTTGCTCCTATATGTTAACGCCTATTTGGAAAATTATAAAATGACCAGAGTTTTATGTAGAAATAAATTGTCTTCATAGTGCAGCTTAAAAATTTAAAAAGTCAGGGGTGCGAACTTTTTACTCCAATAGTAGTCATATTATTTAGGGGGATTTGTCATTTACTGAGTTTAAGGAAGGAAATTTTTTTTTTTTTAAACTCTCAGGTCTTCTGCCGCTGTTAAAGTTTTGCTGTCTTCTGTTAATTTGTATTTATTTGTATAAAATTGCATATTAAATTATTTCAAATGGATGATCTACATTTTTTCTCCAAACACTCAGGTCTTCTGTCACTCTAAACATTTTCTGCCTTTTGTTAATTTGAATTGGGGTGGACCTTTTGTTAAGGATTGCATATTGAATTATTTTAAATTGGTAAAATATCATTTAAAAATTTAATTATGTTTTAAGTTAAAGAAAAATCAATTATTTTATTAAATTTAAATGGTTTTGGGCGATTGGTGTTATCTTTTAAATAATTTTTTTTTAATTTTGTCATATGGTTATGTTTTCTATTAAATTTTTGGCGGTATGATTGCTTTTGAATCTTTGGTTCGATTTAAATGTAAATATTCCTATGGACAATTTAATTTTACATGAAAAATTAATAATATTTATAAATTAGCAACATATATAATTTAATAAAAAATTATTTTGTGTATTTAAATTGAGGTAATGAATTTTTAGCGCAATAAAAAATCTTCTATTTTTATGATTGAAAATAATTTGCTATGTTTGAAGAGAAGGAAATTATGAATTAATATTACATCTGATGAATAAAAAGAAAGAATTAATTAGCCAAGCTAGGTTTTGATTGACACGCAGCGTATTTTTTTAATTAAATTAAAATTTGCGCCTAAGATATATACCAAATATAATTAAAAAATTTCTTTGGTGGCAAGAACTACTTTTGATATGATTTAAAAACTGTATCCGGATTATTTCTTTCCTATTTTAATTTTTCCATTCTTTTTATATACAGGGTGGACACAAAACCCGGCCAACGCCATAACTATTTTTTAACCAATTTAAAAATCCGGCACAAGAAATTTAATGATACTTACTCTTCAACATTTTCACGTTATGCATTTCTTGTAATAATAACTATTTTCTCGTAGCGATATTTATTTGTTTAATTTAAATTTTTTGATTTCATTTGGATAGGTCTTATTATTCTGAATTTAAAAATTTATTAAAAGATGTTCAAAATTTTCAAGTTAAATAACATTTAAAATTTTGCAAATTGTTTAGTAATGTATCATCAGTCATTTAGTCATGAAAAAATAAAAAAATAAAAAAAGCGAATCACGCCATGACGATTTTTAGAGGCCTAAACCAAATTAACGAAAATGGTTTTTAACATATTGGCTGTTTTTTTTTTTCATGGCTGAATGTAATGGTTTTGATGTACCACTTAACAATTTGCATTAGAGGTGGAAAATTGCGTTGTCTTAGAAAGAAAATCAAGTGTGTAATTAACGAGTGGTTTAAAATAAGACATGCTTACTAAAGAAAGCTGGTTTTAAACAAAAAAGATAAAACTTTAAAGCTTAGACTCTATGCCCTAGAGTCTAAGTACTCTACACCCTAGAACCTAGAGTCTAGGCCTCTAGGGTGTTGAGCGACGTTTGACAACCCACTCGCTAATCTTTAGCAATTATTATTTCTACAGAAGTAGCAATTTTTATGTTGTAATATTTTGTTTTTTTTTCCTTATTCATTGACAATTTATTTAATATTGTGGTTGCTGCTTTTCTTTTTTTATAATCCTTCCTTGTGCTTGGTTCTCTCTAGACACACTTTTTTAAATTTATTTCTGCATTCGTCATCGCACCTTTCTTCATTTCGTTCCTTCTGCAGTTCACCCAATTGTTCAGCAACTTTTAGAATACTATTTTTGATGTTTTCTAGCTATATATCTTTACTGGCTACATGCTTGTTTAGGTTCTCCTAAATTTTGTTTTCTTACCTACTCTCTTGTATTCTTATTTCTTTCATTAGCGTTGTTGTTACGAAAAAGTTGCCTGGTTCAAAATTGATTGCTCTGAATGTGCGCAGGTCTTTTGTGGATGATC
This sequence comes from Gymnusa sp. GC000175, assembly GCA_030264735.1. Classification (NCBI taxonomy): domain Eukaryota; kingdom Metazoa; phylum Arthropoda; class Insecta; order Coleoptera; family Staphylinidae; genus Gymnusa; species Gymnusa sp. GC000175. Next base: position 20,249 of record JARJDX010024730.1, on the reverse strand, counting down.
TCTTTGATATTACAACATGATCTATTTGATTACGTTTTTTTAGACTGCGTTAAAAAATATTACCAAGAGTGAAATTGACAGAATTACATTCATAATTAAAATACACCCTTGGAATCAGGTTCAAATAAACCAAGAGTTAATATAGTAAGGTTTCTGAACGTAACTCTAGAGACACTTGCGGACTACACGTCCGAAAGACAACCTTATACTTATTAGATAAATTTAAAAAATTCAGTTATTTTGTCATACATTCTATTACTAATTTTTGTTTCTTTTTATTTACAGAACTTCTTCCAAAAAATTATCTTCCAACTAGCCGATTAACAACAACGAATAAGCCATGCCTTCAACAAGTAAGTTATATATTAAAAAAAATTATTTTTGGTAATATACTACAAAGATAAAACGTAAAAAATTGTTATTTAGTTTTTATTTAAAAACTAGAGATTGCCAAAGCAGCTTTAGATTTAGGTTTTTAAAATGCCACTTAACAAAAACTAAACAGGGTAGACATCATGGTTATATTCTTGAAAAGTACGAAACGACGGTAGTGAAAATTTTTTATTATCCACTGTTTCTCAGGGAGAACCTTGTTGTTATCATAGTACTTTAGCAAAAAGTAGGCAATAAAGGCCTATGATGCTCAAATAATCAATTTATTTAGCAGCTCATGCTAAAAAGTAATGAATAATTTATTCCAACAAAATTTATTTGCAAAAAGGCTAATTTGGGACCTCCAAATTCTTTTAACCTTTGAAGAGCTCAACAATTTATAAAATTTGTGAAACGCTGCGACTCATTTGGTACCTTTATAACATTTAAACGTTTAAAGGGCTCATCAACTTATAAAATTTGTGAAACTTTGGTACAAGCCATGGAAGTAAACACGGTAGGAAAAGTAGTCAACTGCAAAACTATTTTCATCAACCTAAACTTTTGGGCTAGAACCTATTTTAGTAATAATCTAAAAAAGCAAAACCCATTTTGTCCAAGTAGATTAAAATTTTAGGAAGCAGAGTAGCCGAGCGTTAAAACGCAAGACTGGCTTGCTAGAGTGCCGGATTTACATCTCACTCAATTTGTAATTCTACATTTTAAATTTCTTTTTGCTCTTGGGTGAATTGGAAGCCTTAAAATCCGTTGGTCCCGTCTGTGACGTAACATCTGCCTTGGTACTTACATAAAAGTCGTAAAAAATATGCTGAAAGTAGACTTTGTTTATATCCCAAAGCGAGAGCTCTCGCTCAAAAATGGGACGATAGATTAGAATTTTATTTAATTTTTTGATTATTACTTAAAATAAATGGTTGTGGTGTTAAATGCTGTAGGATATGGATAGAATATGGTTTTGCAAAAGACCAGCCATGCTTTAGTACTCTGATGGATTCTAGCAGCGTTTCACAAGCTTCATATGTCAAGGACCACTCTTGTTTTAAAGTTATACAATATTTATAATACAACATTTTCATGAAACGTTTGCGAAACAATTGAACATATATTCGTAACTAAAACTGCACTAAAAACGCCAATACTCACCCAAACAGCAAATTTTCTTCAATGTACCTACTTCAGACAGAATAGTGGTAAATATTTACAAAAGTTTGATTGATAGGTCGTGAATAACGTCTATTTCAAAAAACACATGCAGCTTCTAAAATTTGCAACTATTCGCAAATATTAACGTACTTGGTAAATACGAGCCTTAATAAGAAAATTTTCTAAAGTATTTTGTTTGTGTGAGTGAACTTTAATGTGTTGATGTGAAAAATTAAGCAAGGACACTGCGATATTTAATGTTTAGTTTCAAATGATTAAATTAAATCATTATAGATAAGCAAGTTATGCCCTGTGTGAACTTATAACAATTTTTGCTTACATTAACAAACAGGAAATAGATTTAAAAAATTTTATCAGTCGCGTTGCTTTTAGTATAAATCTATTTATGCAACACATTTCAATTTAGAAATAATGTGCGTTTTGAAAATATGCTCACATAGCCAAAACAAGCATTTATTTATGAAGCTTTCCAAAATCCAAAATTTTAATGCAAAAACAAACACAAAAAGAGAAGGGCCGCAAATATGCGAAAAATGAAAAATATTATGATGGTTTAAAAGGTTCTTACTGCCACCACAGCGACAGTAAAAATGTAAAAGACTCTCGCCGCCAAAATAAAATACAACAGATAAATAAATAAAGATTTTAAACTACTATCACTTTGACGATGATATTCTAAAAGTCTTTCACCGCCAAAACAAACATAAATAAGAAAGTTAAAATAAATATCACAATATTTGCGATGTAAATGTATTTACACCACCTAAAACAGCACAACAAATATAATAAAACAAAAACAAACGAGACAACAAAGATGTATAGTCCGCACTGCCCCAAATCATACAGTAAATAATCTAAAAAAACGTATGGAAGGTGTAAAGGGCTTATATTGCCTTTAACGAACACTAACATCGTAAATAATTTAAAGCAACAGAAGTACAAAACTCCTGTGCCTCTTCATAGCGTCCAGGTATACACTCTTCTATTCAGTAGTTAAAACCAGGTGTCCCTTTTTTGGTTTCTTTCTACCAATTCGTATTTTTCTACTCTATGCTACGCTGTACCTTTCCCAGTTTTCGCGTTGAAATCACTTAATATTAGTGTTTCTTAGCTTTCAGGTTTCTTATAGTTGATGTAAGAATTCTTCAAAATCTTCATCGTTTTTGTTCGCTGAAAGGGCAAAAATCTGAATGAAATTTGTATCCCGTGTTGATGCCATCTTTTCATCTTTAAATCTTTTTATTGCCTTTGATATTTTTTAATGATTGATGGGGGTGCGATGTTGTGTTCAATATTAAATCTCTTATTTCTTCCCACGTTTTTAGCGGCCTATTTTACTTATTTTTAAATGTATTTACGAAATAAAATAAATTATTGAATTTGAAAATTGATATTTTTGCGAAAAAATACCTTTTAAGACTGATTTTCAAAATGGTATTTGTCTTTGTCCTCTTTACAGCGTTGGCAGTTTATTTAATCAACTTGAAAATTAATATTTTAAACGGATTCCCCCTTAACAACTTTAATATTGATGGCCTCGAAGCCGCTGCCAATAAAATATTACGAAACAAAAGAAATCGATAAAAATCTCAGACTCAACCCGTAAACTTTTGGAACGTCTGAAAAACTTTAAACGCTATTTAGAAGAGCTAAAAACCACAAAAAAGACCATCAAAATTTAAGTACGCAGAACCACTGCAATACACAACGAGAAAATAATACTGGAAGTGATCGAGGAAAGCAAAGGCCCCAAAGTATCCACAAAAAATATGTGAAGGAACGGAGGAAATCATTACCCTATTATAGACGAACAAGGTAATACACTAACCAACAGGGAAGACATGCTTCATCTCATTAATTTTTTTTACTAAGATCTATACTCTTCAAAAAACAACGATATTTACTTTAAATTTAAACCAAACCAATCGCAGAGCTAGACAAAACAATTTACGAAAGACATACCTTAGATAAGCTATTACAATATAAAAATCGCGCTCAGATCTATTAAAAACAACAAAGCGCTAGGAAAAAATGGAATTATAATAAAACTAATAAAATAAGGCGGACTACAGATCATTAGACTTCTTGAAACCCTATTCAGACTTAAAAAAATGCAAATGTCATTTTCATATTGAAACAAGCACGACCTCAAAAACTACCGACCAATATCCCTGCTATCTTATATCAACAAGATAATGGCCAAAATAATAATTAACAGAATCTCGAGACTCTTTTCAATCGAAAAAGCAAGCGTGTTTCCGCAAGTTATATATCCTAGACAATAATTATACCACGCGACAACTGATTGAGAAAACAACTGAATACAACAAACATCTATATTTAACATTTATAAATTTCGAAAAGGCTTTCAACACAGTGGAAACATGGGCCCTTATTAATGCAATGATGAGATGCAGAGTTGACCATAGATATATCAATATAGTAAAAAAACATTTATGACAATGCCAAACTCACCGTTCAAACATTTGGCACAATCAAGCTTTTAAATATACCGAGGTACTAGGCAATAGGATACGATTTCTCCTAAACTCTTTACTAACACCTTAGAAGACGCATTTAAAGCCCTACCTGGCAGAATAAAGGCATAAATAACATTGGAGAATATGTATTAAATTGAAGGTTTGCAGATATCAAGAAGAAGAAAGCGGAAGTCGCACAACACATTGCAAAAATGAAATGGGAATGGGTACGTCATGTTATGTCACGGGATGACAGGTGATGGTGCCATAGCACAACAGAATACATCTAGAACAGAAAGAAGAAGTCTCTGTAGACACACTGGAGAGACGATATCAGCAAATTGGTGGGGCCACAATGAAATCGACAAACATTGATGCGATTATTCTGGCTATCACTGGAGGAGGCTTATGTTTAGAAATGGATGAATTAACGCTGGAATATAATGATGATGAAATGATGAGTGAATTTTGACTAAAATCAATCAAATGAAAGAGGTGGTTTATTTTATTGAATAAGTTTTTCGCTTTTTCTAGAAATACTTTGGAAACTATTATAAGTACAAATTTGTTTTAAATTAAATTTGTAACAGATTTTTTATCATTTTTTCAAAATTTAACTTCTTAAGAACTCATTATTGTTCGTATGCTAAGCAATTTTGTTGGTAATATTATCCTTTTATAAAAAGTCACTGAGTTATACTTTTAATTCCTATCATCTGTTTTTATGGTTATGTTTGTGCCAAATATAACATATCACCTGTCCATTTTTACCTTTAATACTTCTAATACCTGTTATGTTACTTAACTTTATAACAGAATTCATTATTTTTTGTTTTATAATGAAGACTCCTACAAAATGAATACATTACTGATCAATTTATTTTCCAGTTTTTCTATTTTCAAAATTTTGCTGGCGGCTCTGATAGATTAATACAGTAAGTTAGCAAAGTCAGAGTCCCGGTTTCGAATTCTGACATAAGAGCATAGACATTAGTAATGAGTGTGCATTGATATGGTTATTAAATTAATATGCAGTTGCTGGTGAATCGCGAAAGCTACGACTACAAAAAAAGTAATCCTAGAAGTTTACTTAATACTTCATTGATAAACTGCTTAATTTTTACATGCAATTTATTTAGAAGAATAATATATTTTTGCCTTTCAGAATTTTATTACGACAAATTTTTAAATATTACGAATAAAAATTTGCAATAATTGTATACGTGTACGCTATCCGGCTATTCCAATTCTCATAAGTGCAGAAATTATAATCAAAGCGTAAATATGATAATATATTCAATTAATAAAGGCCCTGACCTAGAACACCCTATTAGGTTATTGTTTAAAATAAAATTTTATTTTCACATAAGTCTCAGACTTTCTTTTAGATACTTATACTATTAAGTAATACTAAAGATATTTTATATGGAACAGACAGACAAACACGGAAACAACAATAAATAACGGTTTTAACATAATGTTCTACTGGAAACGATACAAAACAGTTTTTTTATTGTCGCAAAGTAGATTTGGTAAACTAAATCGTACGCTTCGTTAAATAAAAAATGTACTATCGATTTAATTGCGAATTTTCCCTAATTCAACATGAGTTTTATGTTTAATTGCCTTGTTTCATTATAACTTAGTTTTAATATTCAAGAGCATCTTGCTTTATGTTTCATTTTCAAATTGTTTCATTAAATATTAGTCTTAATGGTTGCATTTATGTTGTTTAGTCGATAGTTAAGTTAGTTCTCTTCCTTTTGATTGTTTTAGATTTCTTAGATTTGCTTTTGAAATATTTACGTGACATACCTTGTAATAAAATTAGATTTGCACGTATATGCTGGCGGCATGAAATGTGAAAACTATTCAAAAATGAACAAGAGAGAGACTATTTCTTTGCTTACACTTGAAGTTACTTAAAAAATAAAAGTTTTTTAAGTTTATAAATACATTTAAACATAACTTATAAATGCATGTAATTTTCTCCCTTCCTTTTAAATAGCTTACTTGCATTTTTACAAGTGAAAACACCTTTACCTGTCTATTTATTTACAAAAAAAATGTTAAGATGACAAATAAAATACTAATATGTAGGTAATTAGCAATAAGACTTTCCAGGATTGCAAAGTAACGTCTCGTACTTTCCAATCTACTGACTGTCATAGTAAATAATACTAACTAACATATAAAAAAGAACATTGTTATCAATTTATATTCAAATTGCGCTTCAGTCAGTGTTGATAAACTGTGGAATTTTGAAACTTGCTCCACAGTATCTAACATCAAGGCCACAAACATCTTGATCAACCGGCCTAATATCTTTTACAGGGTCAACTAGCAGCAGCAGCACATGCAAAGTGAAACCAAATTTTAGCCTGAAAGGTAACCTACACTTGATTAAAAAATTTAGCCTCTAGTCTAAATATGACTCTCCCAATCAACAATATATTTTGGTAATACAGTATATTTATGATGTATACATACTTGACGTATTCATAAATTAAAAACTTTCATATGGAAAACACAATTAATAATGCAACTATAATCAGTAAAGAGTTACTTATAAATTTTATGGAGTATTGTTATGGTGTGCATAAAAATGCACGCATGTATTTTTGAAAAACAAATAGAGTTGGTAATGTTCAATAATTTATTGTTTTAATAACGCCACCCATACAGTGGATGTTATTTAATATTATTTATTGATTACAACTTACCAAGTCCTCCAAGTTGAATTTTATTGATTTATTGGAGAAATAAAGTTTTTTGTTTTTAAAGTGGTATTGAACAATTTTTAAAATTCTTTTACCTTTTTGTTACTGCAAACTTTAAAACTGCAGTCGCTCAAATAAAAAAAAATTAAACGTTATTTTGGCATTTGACAACGTACCCGCTCTTTATTTTTTACTTACTTAACTATTGGAAATGTTATCTTTTATGATTATCTAATGAGATACAAAAATCTATTGCGAATGGAACTAGATTTTTGTAGGTCATAAATTTACGCGATCATAGTCGTAAGATGTAGTTAAGCATTTCTATAAAATAATATTGAAGAAGCTTTGATTTTTTTTCATAGGAGCAGGGACAAAATTAGGAATACTGAAAATATTGCATTTCAAATAAAACTTAAAGTATGTACTTGTACTGATTTCTTCTTCGTCTGGTGTGTATCTGTTTTATCCTCGTCTTAAACTGGTATACACATTACATCTATAGAAAATATAATAAAAACAAAAAAACACGTGTTTAATTTAATTATTCTAAAATGCGTAAAGGGGGGAGGGCAACTTTAAAATTATAAATTTGAACCCCCATTTTATATTGCAAATTTAGATTCAACAAAAAATATAGATAACTTTTACTTAAACACTATTTTGTAATCATCGTAGGTGGCGCTGTAAAAACAAATCTTGCGATAATTCTCGTTTGGTAATTAAAAGCATGCCCCCCTTGGAATTTGGCGAGGGGCAACTTAAAATTTCCAAGGGAGAACCTCCACTTTTTATTGCATATTCAGATTTTAAGTTGCCTTCCATTTCACCCACAAGGAGGGGCTTCATTTTAGCGTTTTGAATAGCGCTTTTAAAAATAATTAACACGTCTTGTTTCAATTAGAATTGTATTTCTAACGATATTTGACCGCCTCCAGAACTTTTGTCAACCCTTTTTTCTTATTCCTGGGAAAGTAAGCTGCAGGTACACAACTAAAAGCGAGCAACCCAACTGAGTGGAGACGAGCAAGACACGAACAGGACTGAATCATCTCCGAAGAAGTGAAGAAGGATCAGCTGTAATATTTTATTGCTAATAATGTGTCGAGTTGTTGTTTTATTTCTTCTTCTTACGGGATGCTTATGAGGGTTAATGCTAGCAAGTTTTGAAGAATTATATTGGTGTTATTTTATTAATTATTTTGTATAGAAACACTCGAAAATTTTATACACCTATATAAAGAAGGTCCTTAAGAAAATAGAGCAAAGCGTGGAATATCGCAATTTTTATTGTGTATTTAAATCGGTCAACAATTATAAGAATTTATGCATCAAATGATCACGTGCTTGTTGCTAAGAAGGATATATCTACAACCAAATAAACAATGTGTAGCAGTGTAGTTCAGCGGTCTAGGCATCCGGCTGCTGTCTGCAAGATCGTGGGTTCGCGCCCCACAGCATGCAAAATATTTATTTAAATACTTAAATGTCCAACACTGCCCCAACTACCCAACCCGCCTTGCTAGCGTCGGGTTTCATGGACAAAAACCTTTTCTGGTCCTGAGTTAGATAAAAAGTCATGTAACTCCAGTGATTTGGAATCCACGCTAAACTGTAGGTCCACCTGTAATGTTAGTTGCCAGTATTGCAGGATGAGAAGAGGCTATGCATCAGAAGTGGCGTCCTAAAAAGCTGACGACGGCGACGACAAGTAAAAAATATTCTATCAGTGCCAGGAAGCAGGTTACGAAATAAAGTTGTTGGGAAGTTTGACAAATATTGCTTAAATGCAGAATTTTTCCGCACAAACCAATTCACAGGTATATATGGACACAGAAAACCAACAGATTAAAGTCGATTTTAGATGTCATAAATAACCAAACAAGTAACAGTACTAAAGATCTTAGATGTCCGGGCACATCGAAGACCAAACTGTGGATTTGACCACTTGCCTGTCAAATGCAAAATGATGTTACTAAAGTAAAATACAATTAAAAATAATTAGCAATATTATTACAGGACATGAAATTTATACAAATAAATACTTAATAAAAAACTCCTAGGAAACAAATGCAAGAATACTAATGATCTATATACTTATATAACCAATTGCCAGCAAGAAGTGGCAAAAGAAGCCCAGCAGCAACCACATAAAAAAAGTGTGTACCGGTCGTCACAGGAAACAGAACTGGAAATTCAGACTAAAAAACACCTCTACCGTAAATGGCTAAGTCCTAAAAGTGGAGTGATAAAGATTTCAGAAATTCTAAGAGTACAGTACAGAATTTGGAATGCGGAACTTATTTTGTTGAAAGACGTTTTACAAAAACATTAAAATTCCTAAAAAACTTAAAAGGACACAAGAATAAAACACCTTTGCAATGGAATCTATACTACTCGCCAGAGGCAGACATCAATTCTAGCTACCCAAATTGAAATAAATATCCAAGAAATGGTAAACGTGGTTACAACAAACGAAAAACAAATAAAGGACTGTATATAAAACACAGAAAGCGGGTAAATTAGCTTCTTCAGAAATATTTGCTGAACTTCTTAAGAACGTCACATCGAAATTATTCAGAATGATTGCTGAACTAATGACCAAATTTATTAGCGATAGCTTAGTTAATACAGGATGGAAGGAAGCGCTTATTACTTCCATTTATAAAAAATGCAACAAAAGGACAATTACAGATGAATATCTGTGACCACTATATTTAGTGCGCTATACGGACGAGTTCTCCGAGATATAAATAAAAAAGAGTACGCTTATTAGAAAGCCGAATTCTTTGCCATAGAAAAGCCTATGACAACAGATTACTTTGGCATGTTCTAAAGGAAACCTTCATAAATCACTCAGTAATAAAAGCTGTCAAAAATTAAAAGTGTCACCAAATGCTTTCTTTCTTTCTTTGTAGAAGGACAATGCACACTTGGAAACGGAAATGCAAAGGCATGAAGTTTGATATAAATGGTAGCGATGTATTTACCTAAAAATTTGCGGACTGCCAAGTTGTCAAAGTATTCTTCTTCCTTTAACTTTCTTGTCATGTATTCAAGATTTTACCTGGAGGAAGTACTTTGACAACTTGGTCGTTATTTCGTTTATCGAAAAAAGAAATGCCTATGCGTCGCAGGCGAAACCAAAGATCTAATTTTGGAATCGGGGGAAATTTTAAACGGTTGCATGGAGTGCAAGTTCTAAACTCCGATAATAAAAAAATAATGTGAGAATTGAACAGTGAATATGATAAATGGGGGCTTATTACGAATATCACAATGCCTCTGCGTCGTAAGCAAAACTAAGAATCTCATGGAGTACAAGTACTATAATAGAGAAATGAGAATAACATAAGTACAGAAAAGAGATGACATAAAATCAAGAGAAGACAACTACTTAGTATCGTCATATCAAAAGAATTGAGAAATGTCATAGAATACTCAAAATTTTGCTCGAATGCACACCACAGGGAAAGCCGAGAAGATTGAGAAGAAATTGGAATGGGATAATAAGAAGATCCATCCATCGTTTTGGAGGTCTTCCGGGTGGTATTTTTGTATTGGGTTTTTGCTCTGCCGTTGTCATTTTCATAGTCTTTGAAAATTTATTCCATCGTTGTGACATCTTTGGTTCCGGCGTCTCTCTAACGTCTAACCCATCTGACGACACCATATTCTATTCAAAATGTCTCAAGTTTATGTTGCTGCTTATGATTTTCGCTCTTTGTCGCCTTGGGGAAATGGTGGTTTCTTTATCTGCTATGTTCCACATTTTCCCTTTCCTTTTAATCGTCATGAATTTGAAGGAAAAATATATCCTGTGATGTTGCGGTGATGGTTATATATCATTGAGGTTTTATTGGCTTCAGAACTTCCTTATTTATATTTATTTTTCCAAATGGAATGAATTAAATTTATTTTTCTTAGATTTCTTAAATGAATCTTAATTGGAGTAAATATTTTAAAAAATCAAAGAAAATTTATATTTTTATTGTGTTGTAAGTTGTAAAGTACAAATGTTGCGATTAGGTATAGAACAAAATATCGGACAAATGTGCACCACGGCTTTCCTGGCAAACTCTTGCTCTTTTAATGACATTTAATATAACATCGTTGTACAATTGTGCAGCGATTATGGCATTGACACTTAGAATCTCCGCCCAAAGCTCAATTATTGTGTCTGGCTCATGGTATAATCATTTGACTTCAAGAAACCCCAAAGAAAGAAGTCCCATTGTGTTAAATCATACGGCAAATTTTGATCCGCATTTCCTAAAATTACACGACCAGTAAAACTGTCATTCACTTGCTGTTATTCCATTAACCAATTGACAAATTTTTATCGTATATTAGGAAGGCACGAGTTTCGTGAAATTTCACTGTGTTTATTATATGTATGTCTTACAATTTTTCGGCTTGTGCCATTGTCAAAGACTAAACAGTCTTTGACAATATATAAAAATTCTTTTTTGCTTAAAATTGACTGCTGATTTAAGTTCTTGGATCAATTGGATCTTGTAGGCATGTAGATTTAGGTTTTTCGTGAATTGATGTGCTTGGGATTTCAGTAACACTTATTGTCCAGAGTCGAACTAGTCTTCTCAAATATAACGATTTGCACCATTATTTTTACCAAATAATCTATGATCTAAGTTCACGAGGTGTTGCAGCAAAACTTTCTCCATTTTTGTAATGAGTTTTAACAATAATAAGACGTTTATTTTTTATGTAGCGTTCTATATTTACTCATCGCAAGATTGATAGATGGCACCTATGGAATTTTTAGTGCTGCCAACGTTATAATAAAAAACTAGCGCAAAATTTACGTTCGGCGTTCCTATATATAAATAATAAACTCCTTTAGAGTTATAAAATATATAAAGTTTTTGTTAATTAAAATTCACATTTTATTATGTGATGCAAATTTATTTTTAAACTATAAAAGTCTTGAGTCTAGACTAGACAAATATTTTATAGATTTTTAAAAGCTTAAAATACTCGGTAGCTCTTAAAATTTTTAATTTTTACCATGTAAGCACCTAAAAATCCGCTACAAAATTATGACTCTTTCATTAAAGACTCATGAAAGTTTATCAACCAAAGTAAATCAAGATTCTAACTGGCTTTAAAATTAATAAATAATTTAAATAATAATCGTAAATTTTTCATTAAATTAAAATTACCAAAATTTTTAAAATTGTAGTAAATTTAATAAAAAATTTAACGTAATATCCGAAATCAACAACAAATGGGTTAAAATTACTTTTTATTATTTACAAAAGGTCGATCCGTCGTTAGAGTCGTTGAAAACTTCATTTACGTTTCGCAGCAGATTTGAATCCTGCTTTTCGCGATATTTCTCCTGAAATGAAATATCGTCGATCCGCGACTCTGGGTGAGTGGTTATATATACATTTTCATTGCATCTCATGCTATAATACATAAATATAATTACGGGTGACTAAATGGTTTAACAAACCAAGGGCCATTTATGTTAAATAAAAAATATAAAAACGTCCTGACCACCCAGAAAGGTGTTGCTTTTTTTTAAACCTAACTGGCACACAAATTGTGAACCACTGCTTTATTACATGATCTGGGCGATATAATTATAATTTATTTATTTAAAGTCCCACATAAAATAAAGGCGTTTTATTTGGATTGTGAAGGCCTCCTAGTTCGCGCCTCCTAAAATATTGCACGAACAACGTCCACGCTGTTGTTCTCCAGACCGTGGTGGCTCTATCCGTTCCTCACTGCTGATTTAAATCTTCAGGTCAATGTGTTCAAAAATTTAAACTTGCAAATAGAATTTATTTAAAAATTAATTACTATATTCTTTTCATTTTACAAGGATAGGTTGAAATAATTTATTTTATTTCTTTAAATTAAGGACATTTCAATGAGGGTATATGGACGATTTTCGGGTTGGAGCTTATCCTTAATCAGACCGTTAACAAGAAATTAGTTATTATTCTTATTTTAAAATTTCTATTTCATAAATTCACTGTTGTGCTTAATTGTTCAAAATAACCAAAATTTTTGTACATCTACAAATTTAATTCGTAATTAAATAATTTTCTTGTTATTTGGTACATAGTTTTGCATCTTTTTTAACTACTTTCTCAAAATAGTTAAAGTGCCCAACTAAATAAGTTAAGACTTTTAAATGTCCACATAACTTATATGACTTCTCACACATTAAACATATAAAGAATCAAAGGCTGCTCTGCTTAAATTATAGTCTTTTAATTTATATGGCTGTGCTAAAACCAATGACCTAAAACTGGGAATTACTTAAGAAGATAACTTAATAATGAAGTGTTAGTGACTTCTAATAACTTTCTGCATTGAGTCTTTTAACCTATTAGCTATATGCTAGTAATATATTTTTTTTAAATCTACTCATTTCTTTAAATTTGTTAAAAAACACGATTTATAAAAAAACGTTTACAAAGAAAGATTAAAAAATGTATTCCATAAAGATTTAACACATTATTTTACGCTTACTTAAAAAAATAACGCAGCTGGTAGGTAAAACAATTGTCTACAGCCACACGAAAATTTTCAAATTTGTGTTTTAATTTTCAAGTTATGCCTAAATATTTATTAAGTATGCAAGGGATTTTCTAGTAGAAAAATTGAGCTATTATATATCATGTTTCATGTTATAAAAACTATAGGTCCAAATGGGTTTAAAATTCAGAAAATTGGGGATGGATGGAATGCCGTTTTCCGCATTCCTCTAGGTGGTTCCGTTAACGAGATTTAGTGTCTCGACGCCGAAAAGTCTGTCACCTTGATTAGGGACTCTCCCACTGTCAAAAACTTTTATAGGGCTTAGAAAACATGTGGCACTGCCAGTTTCCAAAAGCCAATAGAGAAAAATTTCCCTATATTTCGAAAAATGAGAACACAAATTGAAAATAAAGTCGACAAGCGAGGGCCTGACCTGGTCGGTCTGCCTTGAGTCATTAGAATTGAATATCTTTAGACGATCTACAAAAGAGTATTTAATTTTTTCTGACCAGAGGTACTTTTTGAGAGATATTGTCGCTTGTTTTTTGAACTTTGAACGTCAAACTGAACGTCTGATTTCTTTTTAAAAAGCGCGTTGGGTAGCGCTAATTTAGTATTTTTATTTGCCAAAGGAAATTTTCTTAGATTTGTTTCTGTAGGGATCAAAAGGAAAGTAGTTTTGACTTTTCAAAAAAAAAACGGAACATTTTTAAATTAAAATCGAGTTAAACCGAACTGGAATTTCTCGAATTGCTCGAATCTATAATATGATTTGGAAGCTTATTTTTTTTAATTTTTTTTGTTGTCCTTTCTATAATATAGAAATAATATAGCTGTATTTTAAATTGGTTCACCTGTCTTTAATCATCCCGTCACACTGCGGGCGGTCATCGTTTTATATTCTGGGATTCAGATTCTAGCCATTAAACAATTTCCTGAGTTTTAAACGCTAATTTTACAAAATAAAGTTAAAACGTTAGTCTATATGTGCATAAGCGACGGGTCCGGGTCAAAATGGCAGCAAATAATAAAATCCTGGTAATGAAAAAATTAAATTAAATAAAAGAAATTGTGAGTTCAGGTCATCCAAAATAATGTGAAAGCTTGGCACAAAAGGCTGAAAAATTTTAAAGTCGTATGGGCCTGTATTATAAAGTCTTTATTTTATTCTGTCGAGAACTGTTGAGTTTTTTATTATTGGGATTTTGATTTTCGGAATTTTAACCATCATCTCTAAGCGATTTGCCCCCATATGTGTTCTCTTCTGTTTGCATATTCAAGCGGATACATAGTTGAAAATGCTTTTTGGGGTAAGTAGCTTATACACATAACTTAATCTGCTAAAAATAGAATTTTTACAGATATTCTTAATACATAATTGCCAGTTCCTCAGTAACGGTCAAAATATCACAGAAAACATAAAAATTTGGTGCTCCGGTAGTCGTTAACCTAAAGAAGTCGCGGATATGTTTTGATCCCAGACATCCTGTAAGATCAAGTGTTATTTAAACTGTATGCAACCAATTTTATTTTTTCATTTCACAATGTCAATGTCAATGTGAATTCTACCCCAAAATTCAAGACGTTGATTTTTCAACGGGGGAATTGCTAGGATTCTTCCTCTTACCCTTTTAGTTGTGTACTGATTTTAAGGCGTTAAAATCAACACATTTTTTAAATGTTATTAAAATGGTGGAATTAACTGAGCTGAGTAGGTGTCAAAAACATTATAAAATCCCTTCGTGTATACATAATTCTAAACGCAACCTTTTGATTGACCTTTACCTTGGCATTTTACAACGACAACATAATACCTTTTAGTTTAGTGGAATATATAACCGCTAATATGGTAAATATACTATATTTGTCATTATTTTTTTTAAATAATTTCTTATATTTCACTATCTTAAATTCAAGAGCATGTATATTCAACTTTCTTATTTTAAATTAAAACATATTAAATAACGAATAATCAATTACAACTTACCCTAAATATAAATATAATTAATACAACTATTAAAAATTAAATTTACTACAAGGAAATTGGCTTTGTATGTTAATTGTTAAGATTTTTCAATTTTTTTTTCTATAATAAAATAAGTGGCACAACAAATACAACCATCTTATTTATACCTCACTAGATTATTGTCTTTAAATGAAGCTACCCACACTGAAATTAAATTGATTATTAGATAACAGCGCAATTATATATTTGCAATGAATAATGTAATAATATAATAAACCAACCGTACATGGAAAATTATTTTAATAAGATAAATACTTTATTAAGACAGTTATTTTTAAAGATAAATAAATTACCCTTTTATTTGTCTTGTAAAACTAATACACGGTTACTTAAATATTAAAAACAAAAAATAATCTTTAAGTAAAATACTACTTTTGGTTCATCTATTTTAGTAAACGACTAATAGGTTTTCAAAAATTATGCTTAAATATAAAGTTTTGTTTTTATCATTTAAATTGTTTGGGCTGCAGAGTCTAAAAACTACCGTAACCCAACTCTCAACTCTTGTTTAGGGAACCTTAAAACGGGTATTTCTGTCAAAAACCAGAAGTCACTTTTCGTGACTTAAAGACTTATTCGACATATTCTTAGTGCAGTGTTTTTTATCCTGGAATGCGTGCACCCATAGAGGTAGCTTTTAACTTTTAGATGTGTGATAATAAAATATAAAGTGTGCTATACTATAAAGTTCACCAGCGATAACACGAAGTGAGGTGGAACACGTCATCAATAGCGCAGAACTCGTCAAAGCCATGAGTCTACATAAAGTTTACAGTAAGATGCTGAAACTTAGACGACCGCTCTATTTCCGTCATTGTAGATTAGCAAAATATATAGTACTCACATTATTTACGGAATGGGTTTATCTCTACCTCGTCTCAATCCCAAAAAAGCTCAGAGCACATAAATGCGATGAACACCGTCTTAAAAGTCTCATGAGTCTTTTTTGAAAATATTCTTAAGAATCATACATACCAGGATTTACAATAAATGTGAGACTAAATTAATCGCGCAATTCGGTTTTCGCAATGGCACGGGAACCCACAAGGCCATCTTTGCCACTAACATCATATCGCAAAGGTGTTTGGAGGTTTAGGTGTTAATCAAGATGTATACGCTTGCTGACTATAGAATTACGTAATACATGAGAAACTGCTAAATATCCTACAGAGATTAAACAACGATTATCATGACATGCAGATAAAATCCAACCTCTACTGGACTCAGGCTGCAAAGACAAAAGTCGATAACATCCTTTCGAAAGAAATTAGTATTCAAGTGGTGAGACAGGGATGCATTTTCACCATTACTTTTTAACATCTATTCAGAGTTCATTTTTCGAAAAGCAACGGAGAACGTTAAGGCAGGCATAATAATCGACAGGAAAACTGTTAAAATATCAGATTTGCTGATGACACCGTTCTAATTGCAAAAACCCCATAAGAACTTTAAAAAATGGTGTAACAAGGACAAGTGAAGAATACGGGCTCAGCTTAAACATAAACAAGACCAAACTGATTGTGGAATCCAATAGAAATAACGTCAATATGAAGCAACTATATGTAAACTAAAAGATTATTGAATAAGTTTAGATATCTTGGTACTTTATTTAATAAAAATGTCACACATAGGAGGACATCTTAGCAATCATTGAACGGCCTTTAACAAAATGAAAAAAATATTAACCACCTCTAGACGTGAGGATGAGAATGGTTCTTGCTATATATTTCCAGTACTGTTATATAGTCTAAAGGGTTGAACCATAATTTCGGAAACTACAAGGAGATTGGAATCCTTTGAGATGTGGGTCTACAGGCGCTTGCTAAAGATCTCTTGGATGGACCGCGTCACAAATCAAGATAGAGTTGGAGATATTATTTACAATTAAAAAAAGAAAACTCGAATTTCTTGGTCACATTTTCCGCAATTTTTAGTATAGAATATTGCAGGTCATCATGCAAAGATAAATCGTAGGCAAAAGAAGCATTAGATGATGCAGAATTTTTAGGCTGCGAAACCTGCGAGAGTTGTATATTCGGTCCTACTTTAAATCGTGCTATTTATAAAACGATCCACCCCAAATAAAAATTACTAAATAATATAAAATTTAGTGTCCGCATGTTCAGAGCTATCAGGTAAGTCTATCCAGGACCATACCCAATTTTAGGGCACTTTCCTCTTGTGGTAGTTTTATTTAATATTAATATGGTGGGTTTTTTTCTTTTGACACCACATTTTTCTTAAACTTAATATCTAGCTTAAATATTTTGTATTCGTTTTCCGTCTCTCAAGGTCATCTTTGTCTTGACAATAATCACTCGACGACCAAGCCGAAGTGATAATTTAAATACTAAAGATGAATTATATTTAAGAATAATTTTGTGCCATTTGACGCACTGTTTCAGATTAGTGCCAATACGGAATTGCCTTATTGTACTTCCGTACCATCCTTCCACTGCTCCCGTTTTTGAGATCTGCTTCGAGGTAAATCTAAACAGTATGTCAAGTGGTACCACATTTTTCTTTATTATTATGTTTCTAGCCCAACCATTTTATATTTATCTTCCGTCTATAAATGTCACCTTCGTCTTTTAGTATGTAGAGGAAGTTATTCCTTATCGGTAATTACCATTCCTCCACTTCTTCTTTAATTTTTAAGATCTGCGCTAAATCTTAATCAGTGTAGAAGATGTTGAGCGTTTTTGCAGTAAAAATTGCTAAGAATATATTTAGAATTTTAAGAAAAACATCATTATATATTTTATTCTGACTGTTTCTGATCATAATTCAACAAAAATGATACTTGGCCTTCTAGTTTCTATCCCTGTTAGTTAAAATCCTTGGTTTAAATTAATTTTTATTTCCTTAATTTGGTTCATGCTAATAAGGTGTTTTTATATAGGTGTAGGTGTTTTTAATTACACTTTCCTATATAATTATTTTAATTAAGACGGCATTACATAAATTAAATATACCTCTATATCCAATGAAATTTATTAAAATTAATCTAAAATACATGAATTGCATATTTGCAAAGTAGACTTTCATATTAATATATAATATAAGATAATTTTCATAACAATTTTGTTTATTATTATTATTATTATTAACTTTGTCGTCCTAAAAAAATCTCTTTGATCCGTTGATGAACTATCCTTTTTTCCACTTTAATTTTATCGAAGTCTTCTTTTATCTGGTCTATCCCAATTTTCTTGCAAGTGTCTAAATATTACATTTTTAGGTTTTGCTATCGTAACACCCACTAAACACCACAAACTCAAAAATTCTTTATAATTTTGTAAATCATACTAAATCCCTCACTTTCAATTCCTCTTATGGTGGCTTCGGATGTTGGCTATCGTGTGATTCAAGTTTTTTTTTATTGCTTACTTAAACAGCAGGATGGACCTTAGTCCCAACCATCGGCTGAGATTTTTGAGCCACAAAAGCCTTCCTTGCTGGGCCTTATTTGCTATCTCTTGTACCATGTAGTATACATTATTTTTTGTTTTTCATGACATAGGCCAGGTTTTCCAGTTTTAGTTGTTTAACTGTGTATAAAACTCCATATTTTTATTTGGTTCATTTTTTTCTTTTTACTCTTTATATTACACGTGACGAAACATTGGTAATAGCACATATTATTAACAATGTTATTTACAAATACAAAATGTTAATAACTTTTTTTTGAAAATATATGGCAATAGCATTTTCAAAATTTACCATTAATGTTAATAAAATTTGTTAAAAACATTTGTTAATATCGTTTTAAAATTCACTAGAAATGTTAATAGAGTTTCTTAAAAACATTTGAGAATTTTAAAAGTGACTGATAACATTTATAAATGTTATTATAAAATAAATATAAATAAAACATTACTAAAAGTCACAAAATGTTTTGTTATGTTTAAAAAAAATTAACATTAATGAGGCTTTCAAAAAGAAAGAAATGAACTAAATTTTAACAAGCAAGTTGTAAATTGATCTTAATTTAATTAATAATTACTATGATTATTCTTAAGGCACTAAATATTAGTTGTAGAATTTGTAATTACCAAAAACTATAATTAAGTCAATATTTCATTTAAAATACAACTGATTTTTTAATTTGAAAGAGATTAATATTTATTTCGCACTGTTTTTGTGCAGATTTAACACGTGTAATTTTTTTGCAATTAGTATTGAGATTGTAAATTAATTTCTTGATAATAAATATAAAATGCGTGACAATAAAAATACTCCACCTAGAAATATGTGTTTATATGCAAATATTACTGCAACATGAATATTTTATTTCATTCTAAATACTTTACCTAACAAATAAATTTAAACATAAATATTTAAATACGGTACAAATATAGGTATGAATATTTTATATAACATGCATTTATGTACTAAAAATTTTATGTACATAATTTTATTTTGAAAATATATGCATTTTACGATATATTTTAAAATAAATGTATGTACGTTATTCAAGGGAAACTTTCATACTTACATACATACCAAATTTTAGGTTGCATTTACCAAAATCACTGTTTAACATAATTATATGGTGGTGTTGATGGAAACAAACATGAAATTTGACCTTTAATATCTAGCAAAAGTTATAGTTATAGCATACGCTTACCTGGTTACTGTAGCGTTCTACAAGCGGAGATAACCGCCATAAAAAGAGCAGCAGAATGGCTAATGGTAAATGGGAATTCTGGAGAACAGGTCCACATTTACACCGATAGCCAAGCCGCTCTTAGAGCTCTCACTAACGTGTGCACCAGCTCAATAGCAATCTCCGAATGTCGGAGTAGATTAAACGAACTGGCAGCACGCACAAATCTGGGACTCATCTGGGTACCAAGCCACAGTAAGATCCTAGGAAACACAGAGGCGGACAAGCTAGCAAAGAGCGGAACAAGCTTGCACTTATCCGAAATGTTACAGGACATT
>JARJDX010024723.1:0-13942 GCA_030264735.1 Gymnusa sp. GC000175 | reverse complement strand
TTGTGACTGTCTGTGATTGTTGTCACCTTATTTAACTCCTGAAGTAAGTTATAGTGAAAAGAAAATATGCCACGAATTTTTTCAAACGGTGAATATGCTGATATTCACTTCATTTATGTTAAAACAAAAATGTTAAAACTGATACACCCTGTATTTCGTATTTGAGCCTTGACGTAAAATAATGCAGGTAACGTAGTTTTTAAACATTTAATATTTAATTAATTACTGGATTATTAATTTCCTTTAATATTTTTAATTAATTATGAGTGTGAATTGGACTTAATTATTTAGTGGATCGTGTCATAAATATGTATTGAGCTGCAAAACCGTGTGCTGTTATCTGAAAATAAAATTGACTTTAAAACAATAACTTGCATTGTAATCTAGGTTGCGATAAGGAACACCTACCATCGCAACAAGTGAATAAATCAAGGTAATGTAGAAGTAGCGAATTTTATTTATGAACCAAATTTAAAAAACAAGTTGCATCATAACTTTAACAAATTGAAATTGGTTTCAATAGCTTGCCTAAACGGATATTCTCACGGTCATATTTAGAAGCAAATCGAAGATTGAGAGATCATTACACTGGCAAACACGACCTCTTGCAAATATTTAATTTAGCAGCAGGACAAAACTGTCTTACTTTAAAAAATGCGCATTACTTAAATAAATAGCTAATAACTTGATTAATAAGCTTTGCTTAGATTATTGATATTAACATAAAAATGATTTTATACATTAAACAAAATTTTTAAAATTCCTTTTGTAATAAAAGTTTTTATGCAAAAGAAATTTGGTCTGTATATTGTATTGTCATCAAAACTATGTATAAATGCACAGGGCTGTGGAATATGTTAAAGTGGGAAAAATTGGATTAAAAATTTGACTTTAATTAAACTTAATTAAAATTTTGTAAAAATTTTGTTTCTATTAAAAGTAATGGATTTGTTTTAAATTCGTAAATGAAAGTCGTGTGGTGACTCCACCTCCATTTTTTTAAATATCTACGTCAGTCAAATTTAGTGGTACTAAATACCTGCCATTGTACGTACTGATCACAGCATATGGGAGAATTTTCTGCGTCTGAAAATTAAAGACTATGGGAAAGAACACAACCTAAAGGACCTTTTGTTTCAACAGGATGGATCTGCGGCCCATACAGCGAAATTTTGCAGGAAATATTTACGGTTTAAGTGGACTCTACGCGAAGCAGTTCCGTGCTCGGTTGATTTAAGTCCCTGTAACTTTTTTGTGGGGGTACCTCAAGGCCGAGGTTTTCAAATATTGTCCATGGCCCTTGGGCC
Organism: Gymnusa sp. GC000175; assembly: GCA_030264735.1. Classification (NCBI taxonomy): domain Eukaryota; kingdom Metazoa; phylum Arthropoda; class Insecta; order Coleoptera; family Staphylinidae; genus Gymnusa; species Gymnusa sp. GC000175. Next base: position 12,635 of record JARJDX010024723.1, on the reverse strand, counting down.
AACTAAGAGATGCCGTTCAAGAAGAAATTGAAGGAATTCCGCCTGACATGCTAGAAGAGTGATGGCTACCGGCTCCAAATGTGTATCAGCCATCAAGGCCACCATTTGGACCATAAAATTTTTAAAACTTAAGCTAAAAAAACTTTTTTATATTTAAATTTAGGAAATAGGAAAAAGTTTTTGGTGATACCTCCTACCATTTTTTTTTCAATTCCCTTTGAAACGTGGGAGTCTTCTCAACTGTGGTTTCCCTTTTCATACTCTTTGTGGTAACTGGTTTTCCTACATTATTCTTATATGACCATACGACATACGTTTTGTTTCTCTACTTTGTCTTGTAGGGTTTTACCACGTGCAATTTTTCTCTTTAAGCTGTTTTTTTGTTTTACTATTTAGTGTCAAGATTTCAACGCCATAAGTCGCAGTGCTTTCTAGAAAAGTTGTAAACTTTTTTTTACTTTTCTCAGAAAATTTATCAATCCGCAATACGAGGTGTAGTAATCTGTGGGAAAAAATGATGCGTACTATTATTTGATTTAAAATTATTTGTGGCTTTAAAATAGAATTTCATCATCATGATGCAAAGCATAAATAATTTTTTTACGCTAAATTCTTTAATAAGTTGTGAGTAACAAAAATATTAAATATAAATTAATAAAACATAATTTATTTAAATCTTTTATCAAAAAAATCTTTCTATGATTCAATTGAAATAAGAATAAAATAAAAATTATTCAATTTCTTACTGTGATGTACTTATCTCATCATTTTTCATTTTAAAACATTTATAATGCAATATATCACCAGGAAATATAGGTGTGAATGATAACTTGACTTAATGATGCGTAATAATGTGATGCGTGTGTGTCCATTCGTTTTACGTGATTAATTCATCGCGCCAGATTTTGTGATACAATAGAAAGCGGAATTTGAGAAAGTGTACGTGACGATATTTTTTTGTTTAATAACATAATGGTTTAGACTCGATCTTCAGCTGCCGCGGCCGATTCTGCTTTCGTGATTGGCACAATTCGATAATTCGCAACAATTAACCTTTTCACCTTGAATTATGTTTAAACATTCAATCACTACACGCGTCTTTTCGAAAACCTGTAATCTTTAAATAATCTCAGAAAAAAATTTATTATTAAACCTTAATAAATTTTATGTCTAAAATGTATTAGGTACCTATAATTACATTTAACTTTTAATTATTTTTCATATAATAATTGTTTTTTAATATCATATTTCAAATATCTTAAAAAAATTATTAGATATCAGTTAAGTGCAATAAATGCGAAAAAATTATATATAATTTTATTTAGGATGATAAACTAATTACGAAAAATAATTAAATACTCGTTTATTGAGGAGCAAAAAAACATTCCAAGTTTAATATCTAAAATAAAATAAATTTTTTATTTTTATATTTTTTTTTCTTTTATTTTTCTTTCTTTCCTTGTTCCTGTTTTTCTTCCTTACTTTACTCTCGGTTGGATTTGGTCCCGACCTGTCTCTTATATTTTTCTCAATATATAATTAAAAGCAAAATTTGATTAGAAAATTGAGAGTGTTCATAAAAAGCTTTATTATTTTTTTGAGGGGTGTAAAATAGCGCACAAGCCTAACAATCACAAGTACCCCATGTAATTTGTTCTTAATTTTCCGATTTTAGTGTGCCGGTCTCCCTGCTATTGCGCTGGTATTTTTACCACCAATATTGGAGGTTAGAAAAAATTTTAAATCCGAAAAAGTGACATTTAAGTACAAATACTTTGATCACTCTATAAAAATTAAATGCTTCACAATTCAAGTTTTTTTAACATTTTAAAGACTTTAGAAGTCTTTGCATTTAACCCACCCCTATAACAAAAATTCGCAAGAAAACGCACATACATCAAACAACATTTATATAACAAAGTGAAAGAAACACAGAATTTCTCTTCCCAAATAAAATCAAAACTAAGAATCGGTGATCACCTTTATCCTAACTTAACGTAGAGAGTAATACCATTCAATTCATACCAAATTATTTTGCAACATTTTTCAAAGTCTTAAAATTTATTTTTTGCTACGCCTTAGTTTTCTCCTTTGTTTGACTGCTGAAGAGAAACGTTTAGTAAAGTTGAAAATGATTAGCAATCGTTTTGTTACTTACAGTACATTTTAAACCTCAAATCACAAAGACAACAAGATGGAGCAAAGCAATAGCACATTGGCAACCTAGATCAAATAAAAGAAGTGTCGGACGCTTCCAACTAAGATGGTTGGATAACATAAAACAACATGAAGGTAGAAATTGGCACCATATAGCACAGAACAGAGTAGATTGGAAGGATAGAGGGGTGGCCTACATTCAGGAGTGGACTGGCAGAGGCTGAAAAAGAAGAAGAAGATGATATGAAAATAAGTTTAATTTCAACCTTTATTGCGTGTTCTAAATTACAAATTGGGACTTTTAAGTTTGGAAATTATGTCTTTTAATCATTATGCCTTTTTCTCAACGTTACATCTTCTTGAAAATAAAATTACCATATTATCTTTTATCCATTTTGTTGCCCTAAAACCCTTAATTAAAGAAATATTAAATATATAATACTTAACTTAACACACCGTTGACCTTAATACCCAATTGCTTTTTGACTAGAAGATGAATTAAAATTAAAAATCTTTGGAAGCAACATAACATTGCTAAGGTAAAACCTTTGATAGAAATCGGCGATTGGTCAAAACACTCCAAACCAAAGTCAAGAAGAATGTGGTAAAGAACTTTGAACAAGGCACCACTTGAAAGAAACCAGAAATTGATTAAAGACTATTTCTGAAACACAACTTGTCAAGTGTGCATTAATAGTTGTTAATATTACAATTGCTTTTACATTTTTTAGATTTATTTGACCTTTGTGTTATCCAAAATCTTCTTATTATTTTATTATTTTCCTCCTTCTTATTATTTTTCTTTACTATTATTACTTTATAACTAACTGCAAAATAATTGTTTAAATTTTCTTTAAATTAAAATGGTTATTTTCAAAACTTAAAACGTTTATTTTATTAACCTTAATCAACGTTCTTCTTCTTCTTGTTTTTCCTCTTTTACTACTTTATACCTTACCACAAAAAAAAATGTGCAAAATTTCTTTAATCAGGTTTTCATGTGGTTAAGTGTTTTCACAAATCAATATATTTAATTCTATATTGTTGTATGGAACCATTCAACCACCCTCATCCTTTTTAGAACTTATTATGGTACATCGGAACTTTACGACCCTTATTATTGTCGTTTAAAATTCTTAAATGTTCTTTGATTTTTTTATCCACACATAATTATTCGCCGCCTGAAAACTTGCTAGATGGCGCTCCGAATGGGGTGTAGATTGATTTTTTACATTGATTTGCCATTTAGTTTACATTGTGTGTTGTGCAAGATGTTAAAATAAATGTCCTAAAATGCGGAATTGACAGTAATATAGACAATGAAAAAACATTATTGGTTATGTTGTGCAAAGACCACTGCATTCTTTATATTGCCTCTTCACACATATGAACTCTTGCATATACAATTTAATTTTTGCAGTATTGATAGCCTGTAAGACAGAACATATTTGTTTATTCTTCGGCTGCTGCTTCTTTACTTGGCTTTGCTTTCTTAGAAACGGAGGCCTAATTAATTTTACATCTACTTCTGCACATTCCTACCTTATTTAAAGACCCTATTAAAAATACTGTAATATAACGTACCTAAACATAAACAATAATGTTCCTCTCTGAAGTGCTTTTTACAAACATACATCATATTACTATTGGTTTTTTCTCTCTTTAATACCATTTGCTATCGTTTTCTCATTTGCTGACTTGAGGGAAAAACATGCATTCTAATGTTTTCTTCTACATATGTAGAGCACTGAGGCACACTACAATATTTATTTGATGTTCTTCTTGTATTTTTGGGCATGTTAAGAATTGTTTGCACAATTTATTCGATATTTTATTAACATGTGTATAAACACGATTATTTTTCTTACACCCTTAGTTTCGCTAGGCGCCGCAAACAGCGAATTCCACAAATCCTTATTAACCAAAGTTGGTAGACCTACAATTTTGTATTTGTTATTACACTTTAAGAAACGGTCGAGAAGAAAAAATTTTCCTTATATTAATTTCTTCCATGGAGTCACTCCATTTAGCTAGAATCCTCCCAAGAAATATTGTTTGGATATTCTCTAGTTTGTCCAGTTTCGACCATCCCGATACTCGGCATGGATTGTATTCCTTTAGCTGTACGGTAACCATTTAATATTTTAGCTGCTGCAGGATAGTCAGCCATATTGGTATGTATGTATACTTTACCATTCAGGAGGTTTGAGCTATGCTATCCATCAATAAGCATCTGGTCAATTAAAAGTTCTTTGTATGCTTTTGGGAGATTTTTTTTAATTACGATTATCTTAGTGTTCAAATGTTCTATTATATTTTTCTGGATACAGATCTCCTTGAAACTATATTAGGTCCTGTTTTTTTTTATCTAATTTGTTATTTCTGACTAGATGTTTCTCTAATGTCGTCTCTTTATATTTTTGAAAGGCTTCTTGTGCTGCTCTTTAATGTTTAGATCTCAATTGCATTCCTTTGATTGTTCATTGCTCCAGACAAGATTAATATTAATTCCACTAATACTGCGTCTTCTAAAACTTCATTTAATGCATCAATTTTAGAAAAATAACACCAGGTTTCAAGTGCCTTCTGATGTCTTATAATCTTGCAGACTTCCTTCCACCACTGGAAATAAATCACTTGCATCCATCTAATCCAAAAAAGTTTGTTTTTGCTTTCGGCGAACCAGACATGTCCCAGTCACGCAATCCTTCCTTTAACTAGTAGACGATATTTCAAACGATGTTAAGCAGGAGCAATGAATTTTGAGAATTACTTTTTTTTTTTCAAAAATTTAAAGTCAAAGGCGAAAGCCACTTTTTAGTATTTAGAGTAAAAACATCACACAATTTAATCACCAAAAAGAAATTGATAAGTGTTAACTACTTGGTGTTAAAACTAACAAATTACCCTGATGCCTAAAATATTAACACACCACAACATTTATTAATACTACCATATGGATACCAAATATCGCTTTCTTCCAATTACTTAATTAATTTGAAAACACTCTGTAAAATGGAATCATCCAAATCCATCTTAACAATAAGTTTTTAAAAATATATAAATTTAAATACAATAAGCAAAACTACCTATGACTCATCCACATACATATATACATCAATATAATAACATCTACCTACATCTGGTATAGTTTTCATCATTGTTGGGCGTTACTCCCATAAAGGGGAATACTATAAATTAAAACTATAAGCAAAAATAAGAGAAACAATTTTAGTGACGCAATAAGTATTCTTGCTTACAATTTGTAAATGCGCGCGCGCGCAATAATATTGCCATCCACGTAATTACTTTATTAAGTAACGTGATTTTGAAAATGTAAAAAGTTACTGGCTTTTATTTTTTCCTGTTCCATAACGTGAGTAATTTTCCTTATACGTGCAGAATTTTTTGGCAATTATATATTACTTAAACTCAGATAATGCGTGTAGATACAATGTACAAATAAAAGAAACACACTTGCAAGGTTAAAGAACTAATTAGGAATTTACCAAAAAATAATTATAATTTGTAATAAATTGTTGAGCTGTGTTAAAAATAATTTTTCATTGCGTTGTTTGTTTCCTGCGCGAATAATTTTCGTCGATTTATATTTAATGATTGATACTAACCATGAACTGTGGTAGAATTCGTTCAATTAAAAATAAAAATTAATGCTCCTTGCAGTGGCGAGTGAAACGTTGGCAGCAACCAATAGTTTACGCGATTTTGTATTTACTGTTAGGCTGTTAGATAATTAGTAGAGCAATTTAATTTTCATGGTAACTTTCTGTCTGAAATCCGAACAAAACCGTATCTGTAAAACGGATTTTGCATCAGTTCCGGTTATTTTCTTCAATTTTTATATCAAATATAAATAAACTACCAAAACAAAAATTGCTTCAAGTAGTTTTACGATAAAGTGATAGATAATTAAACATTAATCAACGCCCACCCAGTTCACATCCATCAGTAATCATAATTAAGAGATTAGAAAACTAAATGGGCTGATGATAATGACATGAGTTGGTTGAATGCGAGGTTAAATATTAAGTTATGGTACTAACTTGATTTAGCCATGGTTTTATAATATATTACATATTTTATTGTTAATGTGCTATCGTTTAATTGCGCTTATGAAATTAATAAACCAGAGTCGCTTTGTGAATTGACGAAATCTATATAAAAGTTACAAAAACAAATGACCACTTAAAATTTTAAATTTATGACTGACATAGGTAATTAATTATAATTAAATTTGAAATTACGTTTGAATCAGCTAAACTAATTAAAATGTTATGTTAATTTTAACACGAAAATAAAATATTATTGACGTGTATGAATTCTAATTTCATCAGTAATTAAACCACAATTAAATTAATGGTAAAAAATGGTTTTTGTGCATTTAAAGCGAAATTTAAATTTTATTTACAATGTAATTGACCTGATAGGCCTGGAAATTCATTTTTAAGCTTTTAACAGTGCATTTTGGTTTTTGGTTTTTGCAAATATTTTAAAAACTATCAAGTTTATAAAAAAAACATAAGACTGCAAATTTAAACACTTTGGCTTAAATTTGCAATTATTATTATCATTTTTTCAAAATTAAACATTTTAATAATTCATCCTGGTTCGTTGCTAAGCAACTTTTTATTAAAATTATTTCCACCAAGTTGCACAAACGTACGCTCATTATAATCATCAGATAATTAATGAAAATTTCGTTATATAAAAATGACGGATGTCATTATCGAAATTATTGCCAACATACATTTCAAACAAAAAGAAATTGTAGAGATATATAACCAACCTAATTAGCTAATTAATAAAATATTTGTGTCAAAAGTAACGAAAATGTCTCATGTTCGAAATGATAGACGTGCGGTGACCACGCCTTTATTTTTTATGAATTGATCTGTTTTTTATTCTTTCAAGGGTATAGCATACAATTTAAATTATATGTTTAATACCTTTACAATTAATTAGTTTCTTTCTTCAAAAAACGTTTAGCTTATGTTAGGTGAATCTGAAACTTTGTTGGAAATTTTAAACTGTTGGAAAATTCGTGTTTTTTGAGACAAAGTGAATGTAAATTTTAGCAATTTTCATGTAAAGGTAACTGTCCATTTGTGACATAATCTCTTGGTCTCAGGGTGTTGTTTATTTGAGATCACTTTATATCTCGAGACCGTGGTTGAAGACTCACTGTCTCGTGACTAGAAGAATTCTGTGTCTACCCTAGCCTAACATTAAAAGTTTTTGATCAATTTGGAAACTCGTTGTTGGGAGTTGTAGTCTAGTGTCTAGATTCTAGATAATTGTTTTGGCTGCAAAGTGCCCACAATCGGCCGTTAAGTACGTTTTCAAAATAACATAAATTGTAGGTTTAAAAATTTTCCAACTCAACAACAGCGAAAATTATTACAGTTTATTTGGAAAATGTACTTTTGTCTTTTTGAGAATATTTTTTTGACTTGTATTAAGCTAAGAATGAGACGTGCACTTTTAAAATGGCATAAAACATAAAATTTGTTTAATTTTAAACATGAATATCTAAAATATTAGGACTTTATTTAAAATACAGGATGCCTTGAGCTGCATGATAATAGTTTTCCACGTTTTCCGATTTCACTCTTCATTTTCCTCCGTGGAGATCTAACTTTCGTTTCAACTTATATTTCTCTGCGTTTTTTGTCAGTTTTTTTCTGCTTTCTCTTTAAGTCGCCATACTACTATATGTAATTATACTTTTCACTACATTGTTCTATGTTCTTGGCTTATGTCTCTTTGATTCCCCCTTATATCATGGTCTTTCATTCATCATAGCTATTGGTGGTGTGCGTAGTATGTTTTTGTCTTTTCTGTGGTCGTGAGGAGTGCCGTCGTTGGCAATCTGAGTTTTTAGGTACTTTTTCGGTTGAATAATACATTTTCCGTCGTCTAGTATAAAGTCCTCCTGGGGTCCTCCCACTCACATATATGCAGTATTCTGTATATTTAAAATCAGTTCCAATGAACTGTATTCTTCTATTAGCTTCCCGGTCATGTACTCAATTTCTTACTGGTCTTGTGCCATCACTATTTGATCATCTGCGAATTATGGGGCAGCGGGCAGCAAGTTTTAAATGACTGATTTAGAGGTATGCACATGTTTTTCATTTTTTCTTCCACTGTTTTAATGTTTTGAGTTTCCCATATTCCATATTGCGGAATAATGTCGTCAGCTTTTTAAGTCTATAAACGTTTGGTGGGTTTTTTGGTTGTGGGCTGTTTTTTTCTTTATCTGGTGTGAGATGCAGATGCTCCACTGTTGATCATCCTACCCTGAACCCGTTCCTCTATTTCCTTATCTCTGTAATTTGAGTTTCCTTTACTTGCCAAGAGTTTTCTGTAAACTTTGTATAGTTCCTCATTTGTTCTTTAATAGCCACTCTGCTTGTAATGCTGGCAACTTACATTACATGATTTTTCATTTAACTCCGAACCAGAAAAGGCTTTTTAGCCATGAAATCCCATGCTGAAAAGGCGAGTTGTGGAGTTGGGTCACTTTTAAGCATTTAAAAGTTTTATTGCTGTGTGGTGCGAAATCACCATCTTGAGCTCATCAGTCGGATGCCTAGACCGCTGCTATCCTTCTGTAATTGTCAATTTCGTTTATGGTAGATATTAGAGTGGTATATCATTCTTCCGCGTTTGGTTTGCCTTTTAAGTAATTCTGGAGTACTAACGTACATTTTGCAGTTCCACTTTTGATGATTTCTGTTGGGATGTAAGTGGATCCTGATGCCTTTCTATTTTTTAATAATATACAAGCTTTTGTTACGTCCGCTTTTGGTTCTCCTGTAAGTATATTGCTCTATCTTCTGTTAGTAACTTTTTATTGCTTTCCAGCTTTTTCTAGACTTTTACCCTCCTGTATAGTTGTTTATCGAATCTCTCAAAAACTTTGTTTTTCTTCTGGGTAATTTTATTAGGACACTTTCATGTGCCTGTTTAAATAATAATTTATGCTTGTTTAATTTAAATTTAGAGGCTATGTATCTTTTTATGATTCTCTTCTGTTCCTGTCCCAGTTTGTCGATTTCCATATTTCCTAATGCTTTTTTGGCCGCTGTGTGTTTTTATTTAATTTGTTAAAACGGCAGTGCTCTTCGTTGTTTTTAGGTTACGCAGTTTTACGTCCAATCTGGTTTTGTATAAATTTTGGTTGCTTTTATTATCTAGGCTGACTAAGTTTAACCTTTCTTCTGTTTTTCTTTTTGTTTCCTTTTTAGCTATATTTTTTTTTGTATTGGTCGCTGCCACATGTTTCCTCTCTATATGTCTTACATGTTCTTTAAGTTGGTAGTCTATCTATCTTGTATAGTATTTTGGTCGTTAGATTCTTAAGTTTTTCTGTCCAGGTTTATTTGTTATGGGTAAAATCCGTTCTTTATTTTTAGATAATTTAGTTCTCGATTATTTTGTTCACGTTTGTTTGTGGCCATTGTCATTTATTACCTCTTCTTAATGTTGTCTCACTACTTTATCTTGTTCTTTTTCCCGGTTCTTGCATTAACATGTAAGACAAGTACGATTTCTTGTAAATTTCTCATTTTTATAATTTGATGGTTTAGTTGTTCATAGAATTGGTATTTATTTGCGTTAGTTTATTCTTGCATCATACACCTAGTATTGTTGGTCTTTATCGGTGTACTGTAGAGTAAGGTTTAGTTTGATCATTCGTTCGTTAATTGCTTTCTATGTAGTTATGAATCTTTCGCGTCCTTTCTAAATGAAGATAGATACTCTTTGCAGAATTCCTTTTTCCTATCCTACAAAAGTGGTCATATTTCGAAGGTCAGTTTCTGTTAGGACTATTATGTCTGCGTTATATTCCAAGTTTCAAATATCATTTACTTTTTTCGTTGCCTTTGTCGTTGTTTTAATCCAATTCCGAGGCTGGTTCTTTTAACAGTGTAGATTTTTTCCGAGTATTGAGAAGTTAGCCCGATGAACCGATTTATTAATAGGACAAAAGTTTTTCATTCGGAGTTACCCTCTACTAGATGGATTGCTTTTTCCACAGCTACTTGTTCCATTCACCCATTCTATCGGTCGACCCGCCGGCTCTGCCGATGATGGAATCTCCCTGTCCGCCAGCAGGAGCTATGTGAATAAATTGTGTTTTTTATTTTTAATTAAATATATGAATATTGAGTTTTTTGGAAAGTTTTTGATTTATTTAAATACGGGTTCCTAGAGACCTGAATTTTGTGGACAGTAGTTCTGACTGCAAAAATTTCTTTATAGAATATTGTTTGATACCACATTAAGCTCAAAATTGTTGTTAACTACATTTAAAATCCCAAATAAGTAAGGCTTTTAAGAATCTTACAACTTTGAATAGATATTAGAAATGAGATATAAGCTCTCAAAGTGTGATACTTTTCAGTAACGCACTTTTCATTATACCGTTTATCTCCACCATATATCGCCGGGAAAGAAATAGTTCTACGTCAAAATAATTTTGTATATAAAAACATTAAATTTGTATAATACACACATAGATGAAAAACAAATTTTGCACAGAAATAATAATAAGTTATTAAACATAAAAGCGTTTTTAAATTGAAATAATTAAGGTTGTTTCAGTAATTACAAAAATTATATTTAAAAAAATTATTATTTAGTTTCTATTTTAAATTTTGTCTTAATTGTCTCATGGATATATTTTTTTGAGGTCATTGGCCAATGTTTGATCTATGTTAAGTGCAGGAAAAATATTCTATTAAAAAATGAAAGGATATTGTTGAAAACTAATGTGCACTAATTAAAATGAAAAAGTGTTATTATCAATGTTAATTAACAACGTGACGAGGACGTCTTTTAATCACTGATATTTTTTATCTTCAGCATCTTAAACCTTTCGAATTAAGCTTTTTTTCATATATACATCTATCTATATCAACCAATTTAATTAATATTATCAGATTTATTATTTAATTAAGATTACTAATTATAATGAAACAGCACTAAATTTTTTACTAAAATTATAACAGGAATATTCTACAATCTACATCATAATTTATAAAAATATGTTCGTCTATTAAATTTTATAGTTTTCATAGTTTTTCAAGAAATGTATGTTTTCTCCTAATTTATTCAAATTACCTAATAAATAATTAAAACAGCACTGGGTTGCCATCTTCGAGCACTGGGTTTCCATTTGCAATAGAAAAACATTAATGTCACTCTTCAGAAATGTAGAAGCGCAATCAATAGCCAGTTAGGAATAGCACAATTAAAGTAACTACTACCATCAAGTATTATTAACACTACTACTACTTAAAAAGTACGAGATAGTCGATTTTTTAATTGTTATTTTAATAATTTTATATTTTTAATGCTTTAAACGAGTTAATTGTTTTTCTTATTCAATGGTGGCATGGTGGCTTCGATTCTATTGAGTGAGGATTCCATGATTCTCTAACATGCGCTTAATGTAAAGTGTCATCTAAGCCTTGGCCAACTAGGAGTTTGATTGGTCTGCCCAACTTTTCTGCGAACGGCCACATGGTCTTTTCCGTAGCTTCTGTTTGTATTCCTATATAACAGAAATATTAAAGGGAACTTTTGTCAATGTGTGCGGTTTATTGAATTCAGTTTTACCACATTTCCAACAATTCTATCCTACATCGGAGTGCCATTTTGATGGACAATGTATTTACTCCGTACGTGGCAATATGTATGATAGGCCTATTAGTATACCGTGGCACAACTCGCCATTGTAATATGTATTCGCATTTTGGGTTCACAGTCGTCTCTATTCATTGTTATAGATCCCATGTATTAAAAACGTTCGACAACTTGATATGGTGCGATTGATTGGGTATGCGGGTTTTAGCAATATTTATTTCAATATCATACACGTTGCTTCCTTCTGTTAGCCAGTGCATAATTGATTCAAGTTCTTTCCTGTTTGCTGCTATTATCATTCGAGTGTCTTCAGTTTTTGATCATTTTTTTCACCACCCGCGATACCACTATTCCATTCGTCTAAGACGCCATAATTAAAAATTCGCTTTACAAATTACACGATACACGATTAGTGGCAATATACAGACCTGTTAAGTTTGCAAAAGTTTAAAGCTTCAAACAAAACCTGTGGTTTGTATGCATGGTATTCTCTTGGCTACCTTCCAACGTCCAGCATTGGTTGTTGATGCAAAAGTTTGCAGCAGTAATGTTGCAGGGCACTTACAATCTTATTTCCGTGTGTAATCATTTTATTTTCTTCGTCTCTAATAATTTGTGTTTTTGGTTTAAACTCTTGTGCTTGGTGTCTCATTGTATTACAGAGCTTAAATCAGTGGTTCTTAATCTTTTATTAGTCGCGGCCCCCTTAAAATCCTAAAATATTTTCGCGGCCAGTACCCTCACCCAGGTAATATACTCGTAATTACTCGTACAAAAAAACTTTCAAATATACCAATAAAACT
>JARJDX010024712.1:0-10410 GCA_030264735.1 Gymnusa sp. GC000175 | reverse complement strand
CCCTGTCGACGCCAATGCTTCTACTAGTTATGCAACAAGCATTATGCTGGTAATATATATTATTAGATGTATAGTAAGCGCGAAAATTTTCCAAATGACTTGTGTGTGTGTATCTGTCTACGTGTATATCAGTGTCCTCTCTACAGCCCAGACGGCTATACTGGCTTGGAAATTCATATTTAGGCTTTTAACAAAAATTAGGAACCTCAGTGATTTTTGTGTATTGGTTCGGTTTTTGGTTTTTGCAAATATTTCACAAACTATCAGGTTTATTAAAAAAAACATAAGAGTACAAAAGTGTTTAAAATTAAATTTGCAAAAAAATTTGTTTCCATCATTTTTTCAAAATTTAACACTTTAAGAACTCATCCTTGCTCGTTGCTAAGCAAAATTTTACTGAATTTATTCCCATCAAGTAGCAGAGGCATACTATCATTATAATCATCTGACAATTAATAAAATAGGTTATATATCTTTGAAGAGTGACGAATGTCACTATTGGAATTATTGCCAACATACATTTTAACAAAATGAAGTTGCATACTACCAACCTAATTACCTGATAATTACTGAAATATAGTTATATTTCAATTAAAAGTAACGGATATGTTTTAAATTCGTAAATGAAACTCGTGTGGTAACCACATCTCCAATTTTTTAATGATTTTAAAATTATTGAATAATTTGCTGTTGCATTCAAGATTATAAATGATAATTGCAGCAATGAATTTAATTAAAGGTGTGCTCAATGCACAATTTAAGTCTAAAGTTTGGCACATTTTCTTACAACAGAGTTTCGAATGAAAGCATATGCATTTGACAGAGAATGAAACAAGTTCAGTAAATTTTGAAAGTTTCCAGGTACAAAGTAAATTATACGATTTTATGAATTACACGATTTTATAACCTGCAATGATTTATTTAATTAATTTACGCAACCAGTGATTTTATGTTTTGCTGAATTATTGTAAAGGGTTGATCCCTGTGGCGCTTTATAATCATAAATCTATACATTTTAAAATAAATTTAATTCCTATATATTAATGGTGCATAAAGTGTGAATGACGTTTCATACAATGCAATGCAGATTTTAATTTTGCTGCCGTATTGCATTAAGTTTTTTGCCATGCAAAACAATACAAGAATTAACGTCTCTTAAGAATATACAAAACGAATTAAAATTGATAACAAAATAAATATCTTAAGAATTGAAACTGTTTTAAAATCTTTTTATTTTTATAGCTGGAGTAGTAGCATACAATTCAACAAGTACTTTAGCAAGTAGAAAACGTATTCATGGAATATGTGCTTTTTAGACAAATAAACAATTTGTATTCATGCAACGTGTGCGCGGGTTGAAATTGTCACAGGGATGAGATACTTGAAGTTCGGGGATAAAAGGAAATTGATATTTGACTTGTAATGACAAATAAGTTTTTAGAGTTTTCAATTTTCTAACTGTGAGACTTGGTTTTTAAAATAACTTCCTTTTGTGTGGATACTAGTGTATATAAATGTAAATGTCTCTTTTCTAATAGAGTCTATATTTATTAGGATTCATCCCCAACTGGATATCAACTCAGCAAGGTCCTTCTACCTTGTTAATGGTGTAAGTTATTAATTTTGTTAGTGTCAAAACCTATAATTTTATAATAAAGTTGCTTAGCTTGTCTTTCTCGAGTGTTATTAATTTTTAACAGAGCCTACCCATTAAACCCAGGATATTTTGAAAGATAACAAATATATTTTTTGAAAATTAATTTTTATTATAGATAAATATATTTTAATACATTTTAAATGTCTTATATTGTCACAATTTTGTAGATTTTACTGTGTACTAAGAAAGTAAAACTATAATTTGAATACAAAGGTTTCAACGGGTAACGGGTAGGTACTTTTTATAATCCCAGTAAAAGAGAGACCTTTTTTAGGGACTCGGTGACACTACCGACCAGTTTTTTGTTTTCTTCTCTACATTTAACAGAAAAAATCATGACAAAACCTTCCTTCCCATTAAGTAAAAATTTAGGACTTCCAGCTTCTATTCAAGCCCTTAGGGGCTTATAACTAGTGAGTACAAGAGTTGGCTACCCCTAGCTGGTTGAGCTTCCTTTTTTAACTAGTCTTAGAACAGAGCCCTTATCTTTTATCTTCGATTTCGCTTTCCCTTGACCAGCTCTTGTTCTTTTAGACCTCCAGCGCTATTAGAGTATTTAAAGGCTAGGGTCTCTCCAGGTAGTTAAACCATCGGGATAACTCTTCGATCCTCAGAAAAAAAAAGATGGTTAAAAACCCCAAGGATTAGCTTAAGAATAGGACGGATAAATAGAAACGGGCTTAGCTAAGAAACAGAAAGATGATTGTAGGAAACTGGAAGTGCAAGGTCTCACAAAAAAAGACGAATGTCGATGTATCAATAGTTTCGGTGACGAATGGGGGCACAAAATATGGGTAAATATGACCACTTCCATAGCGGAGTACCCAAAAATATAAGAGTGCAACAGGGGATATCCTAATTCATCCATTCAAGATTAAGGAGATATGATCATCGATTGGGAAGCGGCAGATGAAAGACGGATAAAAATTAACTTAAATATCCACGGATAGAAAGTCACCATCCTAGATGTCTATGCGGTGAACAACAATGCACTAATGGCTTTCGAAATGTAAAGCAAAACAACTACCCGTAAGAAGTTAGCAAAGAAATATTTTTAAGCAATAATTTTTTTTATATGTTTGCCAATAAAATGAAAACCATTGAAGCCATGGCAAAAGTAAACACTGCAAATAAAAGGTCAAACGAATAACAAATGTTTATTAAAATCGTTAATTAAAAGAAGTTATTAACAAATTAAGTTTCGCACTTAATGACTTAAAAATCATACAAATTGGGTTTTAAAAAGTAGTGTTTTTGGCATAAAATCTTCTAAATTTAATCAGCTTTGCAGCTATCCATAAAAAAATTAAATTTGAAAGCTACCCCGACGCTCCTCGCCTTTGGTAGAGATAATATTCCGTATTGAACAAGCGAGAGGGTTGCAGAAATATATTTGAAGCCAATTGAGTAGTTTTTGAGATATCGTAAAAAAATGTAAAAAAAAGGAAAAATTATATTGAACTGAAGTAAACCCGATGTTTTATTAAAAATTAATGATCAACATACTTCAACATCTTTATAAAATATAAGAAAATATGCGATTGAAGATTTAGTCATATTTTTTTTACCAAATGACAATTTTGACAATTTTGAATTAATATTAAAATCCGTTAGTAAGTTACAAAGAAATTTTTATAGAAAATTTATATTATAATAAGCTTAGGTGCGTTTCAAAAATTACACAAATAATTTTTAATTTAAGCTTAAAACGTTCGACCATGATTTAATCAGTAATGCAAAAAATAAGAGTGGATTAGTTGTAGTGAATTTGGCAACCGAATTAATGACTTCAAATTACGGAAACCTTTAACGTGTCCTAAGTATTGATGTACAAATAAAAGACTGAAATTGACAACCGAATAAATGGCTACGAATTTCAGAACCTTTAACAAACGTGTCCTAAGTATTTATGTACAAATAAAAGGTTGCAGTTAAATCGTTTTTGTATCATGTCGGTGTATTTGTTGTAACTACTAATAATTAGTTAGATGGTTAATGCAGGATTTTAATACTAACTATCTATCAACCTGGCGAGGTCGTATATGTATGTATAGAACCTGTCATAGTTTAGTACTTGTGTAGCTTATCTGTTATGATATTATGTTATAATATTTCTAAGTCTTGGCATTGCTGTCTTCAATGTGTTGCTTTCTGCAGAAAATTTAGAAAAAATTTATAACCACGTGCCTCGTCGTTAGGCCACCCAACGAACACCAATTGGCATGACTGTTAACCCAAACATTGGCGCCACAGTAAAGCATTAAAGGTTTATTAAAAAACAAATTTGATGAACATTATACTATACATCTTAAATACAAAGTGAAACTGCAGATAAACCCTTACTGTCAGTCCCAACAACCAACCAACCAACCAACCAACCAACATTAAAATACCAAATGTCACGTACCTACGTAATTATAAAACTTTTATGATGGTATATATCGTCTGCCGAGTATTTTGCTTTTCTTTTACAAATACTGTGGTAATTCGTGAATTAAAAATTACTGATGTTGAGTTCTTCAGTAAAAGATTTTAAAGCAAATAAATATTGGGATAAATAAAATAATTTTAATTGTTTATTTGTTTAATACTAAAAAACTAAAAAATTTATCGTGTAATTTTATTGTTCATTATTTTATCAATTACATATAGGAGTATTAAATTAAAAAAAAACACAAATGAACTTTTTCTGTCAGTTGTAATCTGCTTAACTGCACAGGATTTCCAGCATTAAAATATCAAATGTCGTTTAGGCTGCCTATCTTTGCAGTCACGTGGTTATTAATCATTCTCGATAGCACTGTATTAATTAATTGCCTATTGAAGGTGCGGTCGAAATCAAAAGTAAAACTGATTTACTGAAAGCTCACCACCAAGTAAAAATATTCAAATTTATATTGATAGCATATAATTATTCTCCAAACGAAAAATATTAGCTCGAGTTAAAATTTTTTCCTTAAGATTTTGCAAATTAAACAAAAAACGACTATTTTCCGTGCTCTGCATTTAACAGTTAAAGAAAATTTGGAAGTTACAAAGCACGTAGAGACTGGAAAGAATAAACTTAAGTTACTTTGATAAAACTAAATATCGAATAACCATTTAATTATTACAAGACAAATCCTTAACCTTTTGGTTAAACTTCTATCTTGTTGATAACAATTATTTGCATTGTTAGTACGTAAAAATGAATTGGTTATTTAAGCAAAACTTTAACGCCACGCTTCAAATGAAAATCAAACTTATTTTCTTTAGGCGGATTAATTAACCCCAATAAAGAAAGGGTCAGCTTTATTTAACCGAAATAGCCTCATCTTTAACCATGATACCGTTAGGTTATATTAAGAAAGTGACTGTAGAAAAAAAAAATCAGGGAACTTAACAGAAATTTTCCCCACGCAGCTGTTTTCACTCAATTCAATTAACATTTATAAAAGTTTAACTAATTTGCGAAGAAAAGGAAAAAGGTATTATAACATTTTTGTTTATTTATAAAAAAAAGAGAAAAATGAATGTGTTTTACAATATTTTTACTTGGATATTTAGAAAGAATAAGAGAATAAATATATCATAATAAGATAAATTGTTTTTGAAATTTTTAAAGTCAATTGAGTAAATTTTGATTGCATACTACTGCGTTACGATGCTAATTGTTGTTAAATAAATAAAGCAAGTATGGAACTGTATTCAGAATTTATTAGGCATTGCAATTATCATATAAAATTTTGGGTATTTCACGTAAAATGTTTAGTCCAGTAATCGCTGTTTTTTAAGGTTGTGTAAACCTTCCTATATGCATGTTAATTTATTTTTTACTTTTTGAAGTAAATAATAAAGATGTCAATAACAGATTTTGGCTATACATTCTAAATTATAATAGTAGGATGTGATCTGTTTTATTCATTTATAGATATTGATTAATTAGGAAAACCAGACGAAGCTTTATTTGGAAGGATTTAAAATTAATTACATTTTATTTTATACCACCTCCTAAGTAATTTTCAAACCGATCTAGTTTTCTTAAAAAAATATTCTAGGATTATTATTACGCACAAAAAGTAAAAATGAAATATTCAAATTTGGTTAATATATTATCTACTCCACCTCTTGAGTAGCTCCACTTTTCCATCCCTCTCTTTAAAAACTGCACATTGTAAATATTGTCTAGCCAATGTAACGTTTTCCCTTTCTATTTATTTTTCTTGACAATTAAATACATTTCACTTGTTGCGTTGAACGGCTGAACATTTATTTTATTATTAATATTTTAATGTACTAATTTTCAGCATTGTCCTGTATACAGTTAAAAGGAGCGAAAAATGTTATTAAAAATTTTAATTTGATTTCTTTAAATTTATTTACAGCCAAACCGGATAGGTTAAATTTGACACCCTGTATAATTTTCTAAAGAGCAAGAGGTGTTTTAAGACAATAATGTATTTATTTAAAATAAATTGGACGGATTGACAATCTTGAAAATAATTATAATAATTTTTTGTTCTGACTGTAAAATTTAAACGCAATCATTCAATACATAAGTTGTCTTTGATTCCTTGTAGGTTAATAAAAAAAATTTAAATAACACAAAATTAATAAAGTTATTTCACAAAATATCACGCCAATTAAATGATTTGTTATTGTTTATATAAAACGAATTTCAAAAAATATATTGATGATCGAAGTGGCGCACCTGATGCATAAACGCAAAACTTAATATTTCAATCATAACAACAAAAAATTTGCAAACAAGCTGACATCAAATTTAGATGGATGGTTGGAAGCCTTACTGATAGTATCTTCCATTACTTAAAAGTCAATATTATTTTTGTATTTGTTTATTACCAACACATTTATTTAAAAAATTAAATCAATAATGACTGGTGGCTCAGTGGTAAAGCACCAAGTTTCGCGTTAAATGTTTCCGCGTACTGGTTTGCCATTCGTTATTGAGAAAAAATTAATGACTTTTTAGTAAGGCGGGGGCAACTTTCTGGAAAAGTGCTTCTCAAAGTGAATGATACTTAGTCCTTTTGGGGTCACATTTGGCATCAGATTTTGATACATATATTTATCCAAAATTATCCTTGCGCTTTTTCTACTTCTCATGCCGATCCGCTTCGGATGTTGGCACCATAATGGCAATTTTTACTTTGTTTAGAGCTGCCTTGAACAGCTTCATTGTGTTAATTAAGAACCAGGTTCTCAAGTTCTTGAGCCAGGAGATCCGCCTTCACCCCACACTTCTTGGATTTTGCATTGTAGGATGTTTTGTAGTAAGCTGTATCCCTCACGGGTTCTCATTATATGGCCTAAGTATTCAAGCTTTCGCGTTTTTATATTTGGAATTAGTTCTGCGTCTTTATCGAGCATTCTTAGGACTTTTACGTTGGAGATTTTTCTGTTCCATGGTATTTTGAGGATTCTCCTGTATAACCACATCTCAAAGGCTTCTAGTTTTGCAGTGGTTCCTTCTGTCCTTGCGCTACGTACTTTATATTTTGCCTATTAATGTAATGTTGGGATGCTCAAAATATTACATAGTGGGATTGACATTCGGGGACTTCATATTAAAAAATTTGAGAAATACTGCTCTAGGTCTAGGGCAGTGCTGTCCAACTTCTATAGGACCCTGGGCGCATTTTTTCATTTAAAATTCTTTCGGGGGCCACAAAAAAAAAGAATAACTAATTGGAAACTCAAACTCATTTTTGGACAGAAAAAGAATTCAACGTGAAATGTGTCAACATAATATCTACTTTTTCTTACTACAATCTGTATGTGGATCGTATAAATAAGTCTACAACTTGATTTTGTTCGCGGGCCAGAAAAATCATTACGCGGGCCGTATGCGGCCTGCGGGCCGCCTTTTGGACAGCACTGGTCTATGGTAACAAATTATGACACTTTACGTACATCTAGTTGGGAAAAATATAACGAAAGATAACTATACTTGGTTACAAAATATGTTTACATATCCCTGTTTTCATAAAAAAAACTAGAGGTTCCCAACCTCTGGGTCGACCCCCACTTTGGATCACTGGTAAATTTTGGTGGGTCGTGGGTGGTTTCAGTAAATTAAATTTAAATATGCATAACTTTGGTGAAAATATTTCATTTATTAAAAATAAATGTGAAATGAAAAAATGTCAAAAGTAGAGATTTTTTCATTTCAGATACTAAATTTAGTACTGACAGACCCATAAAGTAACTATGACCAGACCCCTTGAATCAGATCTTGTTTATCAGACAGAAATAAATGTTTTAGGAACATCAAACTTCTAAGATAAAGTGACTTAACATATGCTAGATATAATTAAATGATTTCCTTAAAACTAATTTGGGTTAAAAATCCATGTTATCAAATTTTTGAGCTTTACTACGAAATATTATTGCCATTTTTCCTAACCTAAAGGGTTGTGAACCACTTGTGTACACTGTAGACATTTTACTGTCTTCAGTCATCGGACTTTTGTGCCTTGAGATTGCTCCCTGCAATGTCAAGCGAAACATTGGCAATTAATAATAATACGCGACTCAATCCCGAAAATAAAAATATTTACATCGATTAAAGTTCTGAAAGCTTACATTCTAAAATAGAATAATGTAACTAAAATTCAATGAAATGTAGGTAATTTAAATAAAACCCAGTTTATGATAACTAATTGTTGAAGGCAAAAAAATTTAATTTTTGCTAAAAGTGTGTTTGGAAAGATGGAGCTTCCTTTTTAAATGTAGACACAGAAGCAAGAAAATATTAATTTTCTTGCGCTGTCGATTTAATTTACATAAAGTTTTTTTTTTAATTTAATAACTAAATTTATGTTAAGCTTTCGTTAGTTGAAATAAAATTATTAAATTTTTATTTATCGTGCTTATACGGGGCTTTAAAAATGTAATAATTTTTTGATTAAAAACCTAAATTTTGAAACTCGTCAAATCATTTTAAGATAGGGATATAGAAAAAACCTTCCCGTAGAAAGATATAGGATTATATGCTTTCGGGCGTCCCCTGGGCAACAGAACTGTCCAGGACCGGCTAATCTTACCACTCCAAGAGCATTGCAGTGTCACAAAGCATGCTTTTGATAAGAAAAAAATAATAAAACAGCAGGAATTATAAATTCAACTTAAATAGTAAGAAGACTTCTAAATGAAATCTCAATCAGAGTGATGGTATCTCATGTTACACCAGTTATAAATAATTTGTTGTAGACAACATATCATGATGACTTTATCATACGTTAATTAAAGAGTCACCCATCGGGTACGCCGGATTTAAATTTCCCGCAATTTTTTTGTACTTAAGTTGGCAACTCTAATGGTTAACTTTCGTCATTTACTGTTATTAAGGTTTTTAAAAATGGGTCGTTATACAAAAGAATAACAACAACACATTACAAAATTGCCGAAAGTTTTGAGGAGAATGTTCGAGAAGTGGAATTTTTGATAATCATATTTCAATTAATGAGTCTACCATTCGAATATTAATTAAAAAAATTGAGGTAACTGGTTCGGTTATAAACAAACAAACTCTAACGTGTCCTTGTCCTGTGCGTTTGGCGGAAATCATTACAGATGTCAGTGAGAGTATCGATGAGAATCCAGGAACATCAACACGTCGTCGTTCTCAACAATCGAACATTAGCAGAACCTCTTTGCAACAATATTTTATCAAAGACCCTTACCTTCAACCTTACAATTTACTCAGAAGCTTAAGGCGCAAGACCATTTGCAACGGAGACAATTCGCAAATTGAGTTATGGAAAACCAATCATTGAATGACATTTTTTTTAAACATCGTCTTTAGCGATTGAGCTCATTTTTATTTAGATGGTTAAGCAGAATTTGGGGCAATGAAAACCCTCGTGTTATTCATGAAAAAACGATAAACGTACAAAGAGTCACGGTTTTGTGCTGATTATGGGCTGGGGGTGTAATTGGATCGTTCTTTTTTAAGAATGAATCTAGCCAAGCTGTAACTCTTAATAAAGTACAATATATAACTTTTTGTGAGAACAATTGGACGACATGGACCTCGACGAAATGTGGTTTGCTGGTCGTATGATTTCCAGGTTTTGTAAAGTCCTAGGTCTATGCAACAAACCACAAACAATTCCTAAACTAAAAAAAGAGATCCAACGCGTTATTTCTGAAATTAACTATCTTGCAAAAGTCTTCGAAAATTTTATCAAAAGGGTCAGGATATGCCACCACAGCCAGGGCGGCCATTTGACCTTCATCTATTCCATAATTAATGTCAACATATCCACTTTATGTTTTTTGTTTTAAACGAAAATTTTACACAATTATCTCCAATGTTTTAAAATGTTTATTTTTGCTTTTATACATCGTCGTCGTTAGCTTAGGACGCCACTCCTGGCGCATAGCCTCTTCTCTTCCTGTAATGCTGGCAACTTACATTACAGGTGGACCTATAGTTTAGCGTGGATTCCGAACCACTGGAGTTACATGATTTCTCATCTAACTCCGGACCAGAGAAGGTTTTAGCCATGAAACCGCACGCTAACAAGGCGGGTTAGGGCAGTGTTGGGCATTTAAATATTTAAGTAAATATTTTGCACCTATATATATATATATATATATATATATATATGTATATATATATATATATATATCTATATATATCTATATATAGGTGCAAAATCATTACTTACATATTTAAATGCCCAACACTGCACTAACACGCCTTGTTAGCGTGCGGTTTCATGGCTAAAACCTTATCTGGTCCGGAG
>JARJDX010024694.1:0-39834 GCA_030264735.1 Gymnusa sp. GC000175 | reverse complement strand
TAGTGGCCCCCGGCTTGATTTGTTATGTCCTCCCATTTTTTGCTGTTTTTTTTTATTTTTCTTTCCAGTTACTAATTTTTAGATTCCTTATAGCCATTTCTACTTCAGACTTCCACCTAGGCAACATAGCAGTAATCTTGACCCGGAGAAAAAAATTGTAGTAGGGAGGATACACGGGTAATAAAATTTTTAGCAATAATCTCATAATAAAATAGTTTGTATATTACAAAAAAAAGATATATCTATAAAACCAGCGAAATGACAAGGGAGGAATACAGCATGACAGAAAGAGCAAGAAAGAATGTGAAGAAAGGAAGATCGATAAAAAATAAAGAATGATAAGGTGGAAAGAATAACAAGAAATAAATAATGAAAAAAGAACGATCCGATATAAAGCATGTAAAGGATAAACGAACCCAAGGAAAGGTATTGGCCAAGGAAGAGTTAATGAAAAATTTTAATAAGGAAAAAACGGCAAAAGTTGAGAAACGAGAAGAAATACATTTTGCTACCTTAAAAATTTTCATGAAAAACACTTAGCCCAGAGAATAATCGCTAAACCCGGAGCCTTCGGAACAAAATTATAGTGTTGGCAAACGTACATTCACCTCTCTCTCTCTCTCTCTCTCTCTCTCTTTCTCTCTCCCTCTCTCTCTCTCTCTCTCTCTCTCTCCCTCTCTCTCCCCCCCCCTCTCTCTCTCTCTCTCTCTTGCTTTACCTCTTCTCTTTTTTTCCTCCTATGGTACTCGTCAGTAGTATTTTTGGCACCCTTCATCCTTCCATTTTCTAGATATGCCCAATGCACGTTATTCTTTGCGCCGTAATTATTCAAATAAATTTGCCTAAGATAACACTTCTTTAGTATATCTTTTATGTCTATCATATTTCCACAGTATATCTCCCGTAGTACATTCCTAACTTACACTTCTAATATTCTTTGATCGGGTTTCCTTGACGTCCAGATCTCACTTCCGAATACTACCACTGGTCTATTTTAGTTTAATCAGGAACACTTTCATTACATCACAGTTTGCTACTAATTTTATAAAAATAACTTCACCATCCGTCAAAGTTCAAGCAATTGATTTTTGTTCCAATGTCGTTGTTAGACTTGTTTTTTTTTATAGTTAGTCGATCTATCTTAAGCCCTTTTTTTCTTCCTCCTCTATTTGTGTTTGTGTATTTAAAAATATTCTTTAGTACTGACTAATATTCATGATTTTTAGGTGTTCTATATCTAGTTATTACAAATTTTAAAAGACCTAATTTATTTTATTTATTTTTTTAATTTAATTTTATACCTTCATAATTCATGTTTTTTGAATGTAGGTGTAGAAAGTTTTAGACTTTATAAGAAATAAATCATCGTCATCACTTGTCAAAGTGTAAACCGTTTAGGATTGTTTATATTTGGTAGAATTG
This sequence comes from Gymnusa sp. GC000175, assembly GCA_030264735.1. Lineage (NCBI taxonomy): Eukaryota > Metazoa > Arthropoda > Insecta > Coleoptera > Staphylinidae > Gymnusa > Gymnusa sp. GC000175. Next base: position 38,412 of record JARJDX010024694.1, on the reverse strand, counting down.
TTGCTTTCTAAGCTTCTTCTTCTTCTAGGTCTATTATTCTTTGAAAATAGACTAGAATCCATCCTTTTTAGATGTTCTGTAATGAATGTTGCCATATAGCATTATAGGCAGAGAAGATCTGATCTTAAGCATCTCTCTGCCTATAATGCTATATGAGAGAAGAAGCTTAAAATCAGGTCTTAAACCGCTTCTCTGCCTATAATGCTATATGAGAGAAGAAGCTTAAAATCAGGTCTTAAACCGCTTCTCTGCCTATAATGCGTTGTGAGCAAAATTGCGACCAACGACCACCATACTCTAAATCTTCCTAAAAATATACAAACACACAAAAAAAAGATAAGGCTTTAGAAATGGATTTGGTATACGAAGATAAAATTTAGCTTTCAAAAGGTGCATGTACGGTATCTGAAACTCTAATCATAATCGTACGTTATATCGACTATAATTTTACAACATGATAGGTTTCCTTCGCAAATTAAGATTTTATAATACACATCTGCTTTTTACTAATACTCTACATCTAAAATTAATTTTGTCTTTGATTTTGATACTGAACTATATGCCCTAAAACTTTTATTTAAAAACGATATATTTGGCTTTTTTTAATTACTGTAATCGTTACGTTTATATCCGCATCTGAACTGCGAGGTCCTTCTGCGCCCTTGACTTTTTAGAATTTATCAGACTTTGACGCTTTGAAGTTCTCTGAATAATAATTGACCTTATGGTATGATGGTGTGTCAGTTTATAGATATTTCCTCTTCACAGGCTAAACGACTACTCCAAACAACCTAAAAATTTATATCTAGGATTTTTTTATAGATTCTGGAACTGTATAGTTTTTTTTTGGTAAAATTAGTGAACAGAAAGTGAAAGTTAGCTCGTATTTTTTTTTTTGTTTTTTTTTTGCATCAATAACAAAATGTTTTTAAAAAGTTTAAAAAATAAAATTACTTTCTTTTGCCTACGAGAAAGTCTAGATTTTTAACGCCTTCAACAACTTTAAACATACTTTATCATCCGATAAAAAGACAAACTTTGTAATTGTGCGTAAAAAAATATATTTTAGTGAAAACACCTTTTTAAACAGAATTGACCAAAAGTGAAAAATGTTTACATGGGGCAATGCAACTTTGGGTCACGTCAAAGGTTCGGTAATTAGGCACATGATGTATTGTTGACTTGTTTAAATTGGTAGGTTGATGCCGCTGAATCACACCTCTGAATTATGTAATTCACCATATTAATGACGTGACCCAAAGATCCGTGGCTCCATATTCACCTTTAAAGGCTCGTAGGTTTATTTACGCCTTATTCATTTCTCCCATTTCATTAACTTTAATTAAATTAATTTTTTTTGTAATAAATTTTTTATAAGTCGATTTTTCTAATTAAAGTTTATAATTTCGAAATGGCAAACGAATTAAATTACAATATAACCAATCTGTTTAAAGAATGTCGAGCATAAACTCTGTATACACGGCGTAAAAGTAATTGTGCCTGGTAATAAAACAATCATGTGGTGTAGTAATAAACTGAGATTGTTTATGCGGAATATTTTTCACGGTTCTAATAATAGGGCAGGATAATAGGAAATGCTTTGAATTTTCACAGTTTGCAACAATAAAAAAAACGACGTGTTTACGGTCGGTGTTTACCAAACAATCCGATCATAATGCGATTGCTAAATGTATCACGATTCAATAAATCAGCGTAATGGCTCTACATGTCACTAATGTTATTACATATATACGATTTCTGAATGTATTAATAACCCATAAAGGTAACTAACATACGGTCTGCAATTAGTGATACCTGTTGTTATGTATCAATGCACTGGCCACATATTTTACTACGCTGGACAGTGGAAGCTCTTAATTTTCATTACACATTCACTTGCGGATCTATTTCTTAATTAAGCGATAGAAAAAGACATGTTATTGTCGACGTGTACGAGGAAACTGTACGCATATTTTATGTTGCGTATGCTGTGATGTAATATTGATAATTGCATTTGCACATTTATGTTTTCTAATTATGAATTCTGTTCGCATATGTGGAACAGCGCCATTCTTAGATTGTAAAATGTAAATTATTAAATTCATTTATTTATTTTACGATTATAACTCCTTGTTTACAGTAATTATATCAATAAAATACATACTTACGTTTCGTATTTTAATTGTATTACAATTTTTCATTAGCACATTTTTGCATATATTTAACCCTTTAACACACCCATCATTTCTATTTTTATTACATTAATTACACAAAAACAACATTAATTAAATTGAAATAACAAAAATTTTACCATTAAACAAATAAAATTCTTCATTTGAATGTTTTATGTAAGTTATATTCGATTATAATGAATAAGAAAAGTAGGAGTGGAAACGAATGCAACCCCCCTAGGCCTCATTAGATTAAAAAAATCTTTATGTAGCACGTGTGGAAAATAAAAATCCACAAAAGCCGCACGCTTTTTTCTTCTCTCTCTTCTCGAGCAATAATGAAAGCTCGACCGCAAGCAGCATTGTATTTGTCTGATTAGGAAGACCCTCAAACCGCGGAGGCGGCCATTATTACAACTGAAGAGGCCAACTCGTACTGGAGGGCCACTTCTGCTGCCCCGGAGTTTTAAGTACATTCAGTAAAAATAATAATCCACATTTTATTGTTCCCCATAAAAAAAACTCCTTCGCAAAAAACTCATTTAATTCACAGCGTGATAATTTATTAATTAATTATATACTTTCAATTACATTTTATTAAATCTATTTCCAATTTTCTGAATGAAAATTCAAGGCGAAACGTTAATTTTTAACGCTCATTAAAACCTGCAACTTTCATTAAAAACAATTTCCTGGCTAACATCTGCTTTCATTCATTCATCTAACGCGTTTGTGTACAAAAAAAGCAGAGACCACAACGCAACAAGAATGCAAAAATTTGAGGATTCGTTTTCGTAACCGCTCATTAAAAAAAGGCATGGACAAATAAATCATATTTCATTCACGACCCAAAAATAATGCGCACGGTTAAATAAAATGTTTTTTTTTTGTAATATTTCATAGGTAGTTGATTAGAATCTTCAAAGCAAAATTTAATTAATAACACGGAAAGAACACTTAATTGGTATCTTAAAAAAATAATCATTCTTAACGGGCTACACACATTTTGCATAATCTCTAATATTCTTTACAATCTAATAAGTTTATGTTAATTAGTACGTGTTTAGTTTTCTACACACTATTACACTCGTTTATTTATTAAATTATGATTATGGAAAAGTTAACAGGTATTGCTCCCTAGGCATTACAACTAACACATTTGTATTAAATTGTTTATGTTTTTACACTCTATGATTTTTTTGCTAATTTTCTCTATTTTCCCATGGTAATAATTGTTGGCCTAGAAATGCTTATATAATTTTCTTATTTATTCATGATTTTATTGTAACAAGTGTTTTGTATCCATTTTAATACTAATGTTAGGTAATCGGTAATTTATTTATTGCTATTCTTATTGTCAAATATTCCATTTTAATTTGCGTATGCCTACCACTAAATGACTAAAAACATTTTATTTCCAAATATAAATAATTCCAGCAACGAACAAATTAATGCTTCGGTAATAAAGTCAGAAAGAGTAATAGAACGTTAATTTTATTGGTAATTAGTTTAGACTTATAGGCTTTGTGTATATCCTATGATCAGGTCAAATCCTGAGACTTCTTTTTGCTAATGTTTTTCCCAGCCTCATTTCCATATATTCAACGCATCAACGAGGTTATGTCAAAATGTCAGGAAATAATTATGACATTCCGAGACGAGAAAATATATTGTAGCATAATATAGAAAAATTGAAAATTGCAATGGCAAATTTGAGAAGAATGTCCTGTAATGAACACGTAAAAAGAATGGAGAAGAAGATACGGAAAAAAATTTAACGGATATAAGGGGCTCAAAAAATGTGCCCTCTAACGCTCTCCAAGGTGATAATACCAAAGTTGGATGTTACTATCAACAGAATAAAGAGGCTAAGAAAACAAGTTTTAAAATATGTTTTTAAAAGGTTGTCATAGGAAGAGAAAGGAATTAATGGTGAGAAGCTAAATCACTTAAAATTCGTTTTGACTATTTATTACTAATAGCAGACGACTTTAGGAAATAAAAATCACGCTGAATAATTATAAAAGCATACGAAAGGAACGAACTCAAAATAAACATTACCAACAAAATTAAAATAATAACAAACCTGATACTTATGGAACATATATCAACCAGTGAAAATAAAATTGAACCAGTAAATCTCTTCAAATACCTAGGATTTAAAATCCATATTAGGTTTAACAACCAGGTGTGAGATTTAACGACGAATAAAACTCTCCTGGGTTCTATTTAGGAGACTTTGTAATATCTTCAAAAGCGAACTACTACTAACCATGTCTAAAAAGGAAAGTCTATAACCAATATGTGATTCCAGTTTTGCAGCAGAAAGCTTAAAATTAACCGAACGATTAACTAAAAAGTTAAGGGTTATGCAAATAGTAATGAAAAGACATTCGACAAATAACAAATATGTGTGATGTAATAGAAAAAATCACACCTTTTAAATGGAAATGAGCGGGACACAAAGCCTAATGTAACGATGGTTGATGGACCAAACAAATATCAGTATGGAGATGACAAGAAGATAAACGGAATAGGGGCAGATCGCCAACTAGTTGGCTAGACGATCTCAGAAGAATAGTCACAAACTGGATACAAGATCCTAAAACAAAACAAATTGGAAAAAATAGAGGCGACCTATTTCCAGAAGTGATGATGATGATGATGATGATGATGATGATGGCGATGCCTAAAAAAGCTCCTTTCTTTCCTATTTTCAACTTGCTGGAAACAGATCTTCTTTTGAGTGGTTCTTCTTTATTATTTAAACTAACCTATGTGATAATTTTATCTCTTACTGCGTGGTCTGTTTAATTACCTTCGAATATTTATAGGATGATATTCTGCACTTTATTTTTTTCCTAAAAAAACCTTGCTTCTTCTCTCTCTCTCTCTCCCTGTACCTAACCTTCCCTCCTCCCTCTTACGCCTAGCATAGAATGTCCTGTGGCTCGCTGGCAGGATAGTGGTCTATTAGCGTTTTCTAGTCAATGAGTTGGGATACATATAATACATTCTGTTTACGACTATTTGGTGTCTTTAGCGGTTTTTATGTGCTAAAGTCCACCAATCGCTGCCTAACTTGAACATATACGTCGCGTAATTTTTGCAACTTGATTCGCTCTGCTATGAACAATAAGATGATATGTCGGAATCAATGAAATATTCCTTTTATTGTATAAACAACACCTATATACCTAACACCTAGTTTTTTAAAAATATTTGAAATTGGAACTCCAACACCTTTTCTGTAGATTTTACAAAAGATCTATAGGTATTATGTCTCGATAACGTAAAGGTGAGATTTAGTCGACCTCGATTTCAATTTGAAATATTTCGTATTTTGTTATTTTTGCTTTCATTTTATCTTTAGCTTTATGTCTTTTTTCCTCATGATTATTTTGACATTAGAACAGAATCGAAAATTTACAGTGTAAATAACATACCGTAATTTTGCCATTTGTCCACTTCTTCTAAGTTTTTCGATGTACATCCTCTGCATACGTACTAGATCTTCCTTCTAATAATCCGAATGTACACTAGGGTAAGCTTATAGCATTCTATAGAATGTACAAATATCCTTATTTTTGGGTAAGAAACATGCAACTATAAAAATAAATTGTTTTTTGACTGATAATAAGTATTGTACACATTCAATTCTAGACTGATTTGAAATAAGTCTAGTTTCGATCGACCCGTGTGTAGAGCCTTACTCCCGTACCCAACCAAGGTCACCAAACAGTTGCATGCTCAAGTAGTTTCCGACTTGAGTCAACCCGTATGCGGAGGGCCTTACAAAGACATCTTGCCGTCTCTTTTGTAAGGGCAAATTTTCGAGCTTATGAGTTTTTTGCATGAAAGCTTTAACCAACACACCACAAAACAGAAAAAGAAGGGAAAAAGCTTCTCCCATAATATTACGGTTATAAAAAATAAGGCAGATAGTGGGTGCCAAAAAATATAGAGTTTCCAGTAAAGGGAAAATAGAGTAATCGGGCAAATGTTTTTTCTAAAATATTTTCAGATGTCGACGTTTTGAGGATGAGAATTTTTGTGAAATATATGGGATGTCCCAATATGTTATTACAAGATTGGCAGCACTAAAAATATCATAGGTGCCATCTGTCAACCTTGCGATTAGTAAATATGGAACGCTATATAAAAGAATAACGCGATTTTATTGTTAAAACTTATTACAAAAAGAAGTAACTTCGTTATAACAGTTTATGAACTTCGTGGAATTTTCGGTAGAAATGATGGTCCAAATATGTCATCAAATTTAAGGAAACTCTAAACAAAAAGTTACCCATGCGTCCTGTAGCAAGCCTTCATTTTAAAACATATCCGCAGTAAGAAAAAATGTTAGTGAAACCCCAAGTACACCAATACGTCATCGTTCACAAAGCTTGTGCTTCAAGAAGGACTCTACAATCAATTTTCACGAAAGACCTAGAACTGCATGCCTCTAAGATCAAAGAACTTAAGCCAGCAGATCATTTTAATTAAAAAGAATTTGTTAATTGATTAATAAAACATCATCAAGTGAATAACAATTGTGCTGGTCATGTAATTTCAAGAAAAGAGGTACAAAATTCCCCTTAATATGCGATTTGACACCATGCGACTTCTTTCTTTGCGGTTTCTTGAAGTCACAAGTGTATACCAATAGACCAAAAACAATTATTGAGCTTAAGACTGAGATCAAAAGCCACAATCGACCCACAATTGTGCAACGATATTATAATAAACCTGCAAGAGTTTGCAGGAGAGTCATAGTGCACATTTGTCTAATATTTTATTCCATACGTAATCGGATTTGTATTTTACAATGCAGTCAAAATAATAACACTTTTTGAATAAATAATGTGTTTAATTCAAAATCTAAATCCGGCGCTCTTATTAAGACACCCTATTTAATTCTGCCTTGAGAATGCTCCCTGCTATGGCGAGCGAAACGTTGGCAACAACCAATAACAGTACGAAACCCGGAAGCAAGAAAATTTATATCAATTTAAGTACTGACAGCTTATATTCTAAGCGAAAAATTATATTTTTTAAACTTTTTATTGTGATTGTAAAGATATCTTTATATATTTGACAAAAATTCTCATCACGTACATTTGTTTAAAGCAGTCAAGTAAAGAACGAAGACTTTATTAATGAGTATAATTACTCTTAATTATAAAATTGTGTGTATAGAGAGTGGAGTAGGTTGAAAAACATTCACGGATACGATATATACTCATTGTGTCGCTTGTAAGAAATAAATGTAGAAATTAATGGGGATCTTATCTCATTAAAGTCGCGTCTTTTATTTTTATTTGGTCTTTATATTATTTCCACCTGAAACGGGAGAAAGAAAACGAAAAAAAAACTGCTGCTGCCACTTAATGAAATATTGATTAACTTTTAATACAGCCATAAAATTAGGTTGATTATGCAAATTTGCTTCTTAAAAAAGAAAGCAAAGAAAATTAATTGTATTCATATAGTCGGAACAATGAACTCTACAGGGTATTTTTAAATTTCATTGAGATCCTCCCCACTGTTTGTTACAGACATATTCCACGGTGTACTTAATTCTAGAAGAAGGTAAGCGCATCACGCATACAATTATAAACAAAAGACTTAAGTCGGAACATGTGCGTAGTGTCTCTTGTTTTGTCTCAACATCCATTTCCTTTGCATATGCACTCAAATATAAAATTAAAATTAGATATTTACTTAATGACTCAATCTTTGTTTTTGCTTGATAACTTTCTGGATTAAATTTATAGGTGTAATTCTTTTATGCATGAAAAGACATTAAAATGGAAAGAAAAAAAATGTGCAATTTATTCATTTATATCCAGTTATATTAAAATGGTATCAGCGGCTCGTATTAAGTAATTGTTATCGTGATGTCGTTATTTTATAGATGATATTAATGAGTGGCATTTATGGAGAGTGTAAATCGAACCGGTTAATCAGGTGTTTGAACCCAGATTATTTTAAACAGGTTACAAACCTTTAAGTTTTGGTACAATTTTATTTATAAATAATTAAACGTTTTTTTTATATGTATATTAATTACATTAAATATTTTGGGTTAAGTAAGCTTACGTTTTAATCAATAAAATTTTATTTTGTTTTTTAAAAGAAATAAAATATGGAACAGAGATTAAATGTAAAGATTTTTGCCGAACTAAACATAAGTATTAAAAAAATTTATAGAAGTATAAAGATTTTTTCGATTTTTAATCGAAAATAAATAAACTTGGTGTTTCGTGTTTGCAAAAAGCAAGACCTCTTTTTAAAATAATAAAATAAAAAGAAAACTTTATTGAAATAGGTGGTTTTTATAAATTTACAGACGTTTATAAAGTAATGTGTATTACATGATAGTATATTATGCAACAAGTTTTATAAACACCACCATAGTCACAAGTTATACCTCAAGCACGACTGACGCGAAGTGATTAATAAACGAGTGTCTGGAGAAGTTTATAAAACGCTTTATATAGTACACTTTCTTTACGATAAAATAATAACCAAATAAAAATCAACTTCCTTTTTAAAATCAATCTCTCTCAATTTCAATATCACATACCAACTTAATGCAAAACTGACAAACGTCAAACCACCAGCTTGATTTAGGGGTATATATGTCAAAAAATTTATTCATTAGCACCAAGATAATGAGTACTGCAATATATATTAGCACAAAATGCGACATTTTAAAGACGAAAGTAGAAAAAGTATTTTAAGTTACTAGTTTTTAGAAATTAAAATTAAGAAATTTATAAATAAGAACTAAAAATAAGGGGATTATTAAGGAAGCTAAATGGTTAAATTATAGGAGGCGTTTATTCAGATATTATTTTGGAAGGGTGAAAAATGGTCAAAGGTTCTCCGAAGGTAAAAAAGAGAAATTTAGAATAGGAATAAAGAAAGTAAAAAATATGTTGGAAAAAAAACTATTTTATTTCGGCCGAATAAATTTATTTTGTTTATTTAAACACATATAAGTCAATCTAACCTAACCCAACTTAACAGCCACAAAATATACCAAATTTTTTTGGATTGTCTTATGCACAAGATGCAGAAGAATGCCTAAGAACTCTTAATTAGACACAAATCTTGAAAATGCCACTATTATTTATGTTAATAAAATGCACTCTAATCATCGTATTATAATTATTACCTAGAAAATTTCAAGTTAGTTAAAAAATTGTGAGTTTAATTTCCTATGAATTGAAGCACCATAACATTTTTTAAACTGCAAAAGGTTTCCAGAGCCGCTAAACATCTATTTAGTATTCAAGGGACTGCAATTCTATTCAAGATTTAAATAAAACCCTTAAAACATAGAGAAAAAATGTGAAACAATTGGATTCCAAATAGAGGATAAAAACTTTTCTCTCTTAGTTTTTCAGATGACAAAGTTATGATGATGAAGATGACATCCATTACATGCTTAGAAGGTTATGCAGAAAATATTTTTGTCCGATATCAAGGTTGGAGTAAAAAGTTCTGAATCTTCAGTTTGATGACCCATATCTTAAAAATTTATAGTGCAGCTTAGAAAATTGGGTAGTTTTTAAGATATAGGCCTTCAAGTCAGGGGTTAGAACTTTTTACTCCGATAGTCCTGTTAGGTGTATATTCAAAATAGTAGAGATTATGGGTTTTGCGAATTTTATAACTTAAAAAAATTACTTATTTTAAATTTTATATAAAATTAAAACTCCCATTAGATCAGTAACGTTGAGACTTCATTTTTCAATGAAACTTTAAAAGGGCAAGAGACCCTTACAAAAAAGGTTTAACAAACAAAATTACATGAAATAAGAACCGTTATAGGTTTATAGTCAGTTTTGAATAAAATCCTTTTAGTTATGATCAAAAAGTTTTAAAACATTTTTATAAAAAAAATTGAGAAAATTTAAATTAGTGAATAAAACTTTTTTATTATACATTTTCTTAATGCTCTTTAACAACGATTTTATAAAAAAAAATTGAAAGCTATTTAGTAATTTTTTTAGAATGATTTTTTTATACAAATTACTTTGTTGGTTTGTACAATGGGGTTGGTATGGTGTGAGTTGTCGAATAATATGTTTTGTAATTTGAATGGGGGATTAAAATGGTGTTTGTGTCAGAATGGGATGGAGCTGTTTCAATTACAACGACTTTAGAAAAGCGATTTAACACAGAGACATGTTGCAGAATGGATTTGAGGTATTATAGAATTTCAAATTGAAATCCGTCGATTGTCTGGCGGGCCCGATCAATTTGAATGGGTGCTGTTGCAAGGCTTTCAAACGCGTGCGCGCTTTGATGTTGAATATTATTTAATATAAATGCGGGGCATAAGTAAGATATAAATAAAACTGGAGATGCTTTTTTTTGTAAGAATCAAGGAAGTTGTATCTATTAGTCTTGGTCACAATGGCAAGCTGTGCTGAGAATATCCAAGAATTCGGGCTAGAGAGGAGTACATTGCATCTTTATAGCATCTATCTGTATCTGTGAATGAACTTTGGCAAGGTGGCCGCTCTTCCGGGTAAAGCAAGCAGATTATGAATGAACATCACGCGACCGATTTAGCCTCTGGAACAGAGCTATTCATGTCCGCAGAGATGACCCGTGCGTCCCGCTCCCCATGTTTCCACCGACACACTTGTTTTCTTTTCTTTAGGATGTGTATATATGTGTATCACATGGTCGCCAGTCCAAATAAATTATTCTATACATTTTATATACGCGGCGAGTCCATTTGAACAAATACACTAAAGTTCTTGTTCCTTTATTGTCGATATAACTCGGTGCCATTTCGAAAGGATGTTCATAAAATGCGATAAGGCGGGAATAAAATATAAGAATATAGCGTCATAAAATGAACTCAGGTGTCGCACGAAGAATGCGCGCCATAAAAGTGTATACACTCCGGCTCCGTCTTAAATATTCCGAACTAAAACAGAGATCAACGTCACAGCTCGCGAAGTATGCCATGGCGGTTGGGGTTTGTTTTTGGGTCGCATTCCTGCCTGAACGGTAAACATTGTTATGCCGTTGAACTGATTGATGGACGGCTCGAGCACGGACCGGTTACGGGAACTAAACAAAGGGAGTTGGCAGGCTATCAACTAACACCTAATAAACCGATCAGCGAATTGCACATTTGACCTCCTGCTGTTATAAAACATGTCCATCAAATGGAGCATTGTTTGCAGTTAAACCACGCGCGCGGTTATTTCAATCCGCAGCGCACGTGGATTCTGCAGGGATTTCCATTGTCAGTGTTGGCAACTCGCCTGCCGGAAGTTGCCAGATAGGCGGGCGGGGGGTGCTTAAACATCGGCTATTTTCAGATGCGCTGATTGTCAACGAGCTTTGAAGTCAAACCTAATTAACTTTGATTCTTTATCGCCAGCACATTGTCAACAATCTGTGATAAAATAATGGCCGCCTTCATCCGGGGGATCTTGAATGGTCATTCTTAGGTGATTGAAAAGACAAATAGACGTGTTGGTTCGGCGATTTTGGCAAAAATCCAACTCCTGATTCTCGACCACCATCAAAACTGTTCCATTCCATCTACTCTCTTAAGATCCCTCATTATTCCTCTATTAAAAAACCCTGTGCATTAACTAAATATAATTCCGAAACTCTCTCCAACGATATACTTAATTCCTATTAATAATGAACCATTAAAAAATTCTGAAATAATTACTCGCTAATAGATATATACTGTAGAAGTGTAGAGAGTAGACTGTAGCATTAGCCGCGCTTATATAATATCAAAGGCGCGCAAGTAACCCCCTAGTTAAAGGGTTAACCGCATTATCCTCGTAACAACATGGGATTATATTCGACCCAGCTCGCATCTGCTTCATATTTTATGAACATTAGGCAACTTATAATGAGGATCTGTTTGAAGCTGTTTGGCTTACAACAAATGATCTCGAAGACTGGGAAATAGCTTACTAACTTGTTGGTTCCTAAGAGACTCAATGGTAACATAATTATACCGTGGTGCATTAAATCTCATGAAATTTACATGAAGGGTTGATTACCTTTTAGTTGGGCACCTCACGCAAAACTAAAACGTACTCTAAAACAAACTTCCACCTAATGATCCCTGGTGGAGGCGCCAGGTCCTTTTTTATTTGTACAAAATAACGCCCGAAAATTTCACTCTCTCTAACATTTAAGGGTTGGAAACTGCATTGCTCTAAGGTGACGGCACCATTCACAAAGTGACAATGCGAAGTGTCAATGCCTAATGCACAAAGTCATTAATCACTAGCGGGCTCGAGTCGCGACCCGAGATAGCGCCCATCTGCCGATAATCACTCTCACGTTATCTCCCTGCACGCTTCCTCAATCACCGGCTCGCTGACAGATCGCCGAAAAAACCCAACCGCAGCTTGTAAGAACTCCAAATATTCCGGGAATGGAATTGGATGATGCTTTTTTTTTAACAAGAGCAAAAAATTAACTTTGCCAAAACCTTAATTACAACTCCTTTTCATTATTTAATACGAAAATAATAAAAAAACTATCTCTTGCCCTAAATGCCCACATTTTATTAATTTTAATAATATTACTAGTAATGAGTTTGGATAGAAGAAGACAAAAAGTTTATATTTTTTACTTTTCAAACAATTTTTTAAACAAAATTTTTAATTTTTTATTGATTTTGAAAATATAAATTTTAAAAATTTTATTTAAAAGAATTTCGTTAAAAATAATACAAATAAGCAAATATTTCATTTATTCATTTATTTATTAAAACAAGAAAACAATTTTTTATTTTAATTGTTAAAAACTTCATTTTAAATGTATTAAATTGAAATTATAGTTGCAAAGCAAGATACACACATTTCTATCCTGTTTTAGGGTCAAACAAATAAAATATAAAATAATAACACAAATTTTTTTTCAACAACTCATAAATCGATTTAAAATACATTTTTGTGGCCTTTAATTTGGATTTTAGGCCGCAAAATCAGTTCTATTACCAGCTTGGTTGAGAATTAACATAAATACGGGTATATTAATTTGCCTCCATAAAAGATCGAAAAAAGAACTATTTTTGTTTTCATTTTGGTTGAAAAATGTAAATAATTTAAAATCGCTTAAAATGACACTTTCGCCTTATGATAAGACAATTTACAAAAATAAAGTACTTCTTCCAATTTGAGAACGTTTTTAATTTTCCCCATTTTAAAAATTTTTATTATTTTAAGTTTATTATTTGATTTTGAAATTTTTCGTCACTTTTTTTCTGTGATATCTGGAAAAGTATTAAAAATATCTAAAATCCAATTTAAGCCGAAACATTTTACTACAAAATGTTTTTTAGAAACTGTTTTAGTTGAAAAACAATAGAGGAAAATTAAAAATTTTAACTTTTGAAATTACCAAAAAAATAGTTTTTAAAAATCAACAATTAACACATATTTTCTTTCTAATTTTGCGCCGCCACCAAAAATTAATTTATTGTCAAATTATGTTCTGCTCTCGCATCATTTTTTAACTTTTGTCCAAAAAAATTAATAATTTTTCAGTTTTTTTTAAATATCTTAAAAATTACTAAAGCGATTTTAAATTTGATTGTATAGCCTTATAAATTGATTTTTTGCGACCTTTCTGGGTCAGTTTAGTTGAGAATAAGGGAATATAGGATAATTTACTATGCTTCGGTCTTAGGCTCGACTAAAAAAATCCGAAAAAAATCTCACTTTTCAATAACGTTCTCCACAAAGTTAGGGCACAGATTACAAAAGCGAAACGCTTTCTACGATTTAAGAACATTTTTATTTTTTCAATTTTGAAAGTTACATTTTTTCATACAGTTTTTCATCGCTTTCTTTCTTAATATCTCAAAAAGTATTAAAGGTAATTTAAATCCGTTTAAAACAATCTACAGCCGGTTTCTTAAAATCACATAAAAGTCCCCTTTACGTAAACCTTACTTTATCATAAAGTCAACTGTAAAGTCGACTTTATTTGCTTCTATTCCATAACAGTTTGTAAAGCGTCTTCAAGATAAAGGGTTCTTTAGCCAATCATGTATTGGTTGGCAACTCTGAAATAGCGATAAAGTCGGCTTTTGCGCGCATAAAAGTTACATTTCAAGACTTTATAATAAAGGAGACAGATTTCACTGTTTAAAGGCACCTTTTAAGGAGTCTTTAGTACGATTATGGAACCGTGCCTTAAATTTGACACATTTTACTACAAAATCATTTTTTGTTATTTGCTTTAATTGGAAAACAATGTGACTAAGGCCAGATTTTAAATTTCGCTGCCTAAAAAGTTATAATTCTGTTGCCAGTGGGTAAATATTTTAGTATCTGGGTTGTGTTAAAGTTAATTAAAAAAATCTTAATTATAAATATAAAAACGTATTAATAAAATCAATTATTTTTGAATAAATAAATACATAAATATTAAATTTTGATTTAATATTACCGTTTTAAATTTCATTTATAAAGTAAAAGAAAGTATAATGCTCGTTTGTCTGTCTGTGCCTACAGTCCAGACGGCTATAGTTGTCGGCCTGGAAATTTATATTTATACTTTTAACAAAAATTGGGAGGTCCCAGTGGCTCAAATCCACCCACTGGAAGTGGGTATATTGGTTAGACTCTTTGATTTTTTGCAAATATATCAAAAATTATGACGTTTAACAAAAAAAAACATGAGTACAAAAATGTAAAGAATATACTGTCAAAATCGGCCGACAATTAATGAAATATGGTTATATATCATTAAAAGTGACGGATATCAGTCTCAGAGTTAATACCAACATACATTTCAACAAAATAAAATTGCAGAGAAATACTGCCAACCTAATTAGCTTATAATTAATGAAATATACTTATGTTTTTGTAAAAAGTAACGAATATATCTAAAATTCTTAAATGAAAGTCGTGTGGTTACCACACCACAATTTTTATTATAATATTTCACAATATTTAGTTGTTCTTGACATTTGGGTTTATGAATAAAACAAAATGTCTCTGTAAATATTTTTTGCGTTTTATTGCATAGAATTTTTTTATGATATCGCTTCATATGGATTATTGCACATCGTTTAATTACGTAATAAAAAGCATATTGACTATGTACTCTAAATGATAGCAATATATAAAATAAAATATGTCCATCTATAAGTGAAGAGACATATTCGTGTCAATTATGTAGTCAAAGAAAGTAACATGTTGCGATGTAAAGTATAAATTTTTCTTCTTTAATTGGAAATTACCTTGTCTTATTAATGGTTATTAATTATAAGTAATTTTCTGGCGCCCATTGCGAAGTGGTGTGTATAGATTGTACGGTTGTCTTATTTAATTCCTCGTCACTTATGATGATCAATTAGCGCAAGACGATTATCGGCGAAATAATCATGGCGATAATCGATAAGTACTGTTAAGTACACTAATTGGTACCGACACCAAGATCGCAAGTGAGACCGGATATATGGCGTTGGTGCTCGTGGTGCCTGACCTAGACGAACAACTGACGCCGCACAAGTCGCTCTAATTATAAAACAAGACGATTTGCATAAAAGGACGTCTAATTAAAATGCGAAACATATACCTGCATTATGCGATATTTGTTTAAGTAGCTTGTTACGTGGCAAGAAAAAATCCGAGCAACGTATAATAATGCAAACTGAAAAAGGTAAGGTGTAATTGGCAGCGCTCCATATGTGTTTAACAACACTTCTATAAAACTTCACAGGAGGTATGGGGCACCCTATTGAGACCCCTTTAACTCGACCAGCATTGTGAGAAAGCTACGCAATTTTTAATGAGATAAAAGTCCATCCCGTCTGCGTTATTAAAAACACTTACAAAGCTTTCATGGAGTCGCTGATGTTCTTTATAGAATGAACAGGAGCCGCCATTACAAAACCCTGAAACTTTCAAAAAGCTCTTTGGCATGGAAACGTTTCTTTCAGTTGCCGCTGAAACCGACGCTCGAGGTAATCCAACCGAATATAAAAATTATAAATGCATTTTTCATGTTGTTCTTGTATCTTTTCTTTTTTAATTCAATTACTTAAAATACATACTTTTAATATTACTTTACACAACCTGATTTTTCTTTCTTTATTTATTTATTGAAAATTTTACTAAAGATTTCTATAATTGAAAATTTAAATTAATCCTGTGTTTAATTTCTAATTTTTTTTTATTGGTGGTACCACATGGTAAGCATTCTTTACACCTTATACTATAGTTACATTAATTACGCGGCCTCGCTTTACACGAATTCACTTTAACGCGGTAAAAATATACATAAAAATAAACTAACAGGTGTGTTTTTTCTCATCAGCAACTTTAACCATTAACGTATGCTTATAAAAGCATCTTACGTTAAAACTTTTTAGTCCCGAAATGAGGAAATAAGTAGAATATTTAAAAATACGAAACAATTCACCATTAAACAGCTCTACATGGATTTTTTTATTTACGAAGCTTTCATTTGCACTTATTATTATTCTACTACTTGACCATTATTTCTGTAATATAGATTTGGAGATGCCAATAAATTAACCCTTAACAATTACCCATGTACATGAAGGTTTTCTTAACTACATAACCATCCATTCTATGATATTTGCCAAAAAAGTTAACTAGAATTTAGGTTCAAACATTTTTTTTATAATTCATTAATAATATTGAACCAAATAAAATTTTAAATAATTATAGTTTTGTCCTGTGTTTTTAGAGATTTTTTTAACCCTGAACAGCTAACCATTTATTAAGGTTCTTTTGCCGTGTATATTAAAATGATAGTAAAAGCGTGTTACTCAACAACAGGTCGGCCCAACTTTTTTGCATTTTCGATCTCCTTTTTCTTAAATGGTTTCATCGCGATCTACTATTAAGCAGAAAAGATAACTTTTATATTTTTCTACTTGGTATTTTTCAGTTCGTAGATCAAGGCAAAGTAAAGTGCGTATACCTTTCTTTCTCTAAACCCCGAGGAGCTAATTTTGTAGTAAAAAATCCATTTTACGGCCAAGAAAACTAATTTAAAATTAATTCGTTGGTTTTCAAAATATGTTAAAAAAATTGGCTAAAAATCACATACATAAAAAATTAAAAAATCAAATGAAAAATGCCTAAAATCGGGCAATTAACAATGTCTTCGTAATTAAAGACCCCAAATTGGGGTAAAAACATTTGTTTTTATGATTTTTTTTAAATATTATGTGTTCTAACCATTTAAAAATTCTATTTTATTTTTCAAATGGTCCTAATTCGCTTAGTTTTCATCCAAAAGAATTGAGCAAAAAAGATTTTTGTGGTTATATGTGACAGTACGTCACACAGATTATAAATTTCTGAAATATTTCTTGAGATGTACGCTTGACCCGTTCTTTAAAATGCGATGCGCCGCTCTAGCGGCGGCGATTGGCAACAGTTGGATGTGTAGAAATCAAATTTTAATTTATATACAGATGTCATAATTGCAAATTATGACATCGTATATTATAACTTGCCAGTTAAATTAGATTTATTGTGAAGAAAAATTAATAAAGGGAAAAAAACTGACTGACAGCTGTCACGTGAATGACATAAGAAACTAGAGAACGCATAGCAAGAATATCAATAATTCCTAAAAGATGTAGTTTAAAACTACATTGTCTTCATGCTTATTCGGAAATACAAAATTTAAAAATATGTTTTTTATTGACAGAAAACTAAAACTTATTAATTGCGCCACGATGTGTGAGTATCAAAATCTTTTTGAAAATTGTACGTACAGCCTTCTTTAAATTATAATTTTGAAAAAGTAAATATAAAAAAGTTCTCAAATCGTAAAACCGACTTTATTTTTGTAAGCTAGACTCCTATGATGTGTGGAAAACGATATTTTAGGTGATTTCATATTTTCATCAATTTTTACCTCCAAAATAGATTTTATTTCAGTTTTTAGTGACGTGCAAAAGTGGGCAAAGCCAAATCTTCATATCTCTCTTATTTCTTAACGAATCTAACCCCTGAGGAGTTTATTTTGTAGTAAAAACAATCTATTTTAAGGCTGTGAAAATCAATTTAAAACTATTTTGTTGTTTTTAAAAATATTTTGAAAAAATTTACAATCAACATTTTTGCACAAAAATTTTAAAAAGTAAAAACGTCAAAATCAAGAAAAAGTTTATTTTATAATCAGCAACTCTAAATTTGGGTTAAAACATGGTTTTTATGTAAAGGAAGGAAAAGTAAAGATCACGCTGCAATCGACTAGTAGATCGCGATTGCATGTTTGGGCAGCTTTGCTTAAAAAAGTCACCCCTGGGTGTTATTTATTTTGCTTCCATTAACAAAGTTATTCCCATCACCAAGGAATTGAACAGTGAATTTTTATTTGTTCATCCGCAATGCGCCACTGTTAAACTAGATAGGTTATGTTTCGATTTTTTTTTTATTTGGCAGAGATAAATTTTTTTTAAACTGATTTTGTCCATATAAATTGGTTGTTGCTAACGTTTCGCTCGCCCTTGCAGGGAGAATGGCGGAAATGTCCGATGACTTTTATCCAACTTCAAACAAATTTACTCCTATTATACCCATTTTTGTCACGCATCTAAAATTCGTAATTATCTCCATTATTTTACTAATATTATAATAAAATCATTATTTCTTTGTAAAATAATGATGAGATTTAGTTTTTTTTTCAATATATATTTAAATAAAACTACAAATTTAATAATTGTTGTAGATAATAATAGAAAAACATAACACTGCATAATTTCATAGTTGCAGAAGGATGATGATATGAATTATCTTCTTTTCAGGAAAGTGACAGATCAAAATTTTTTGGTATTTTGTTATCACAAACCTTAATTTTATTTCTTAATAATTAAAAAATGTGTAAAAACAAAACCAAGAAAATGATAATTATCTTATTTATTCGATTACTTGGCAATTTTTGCATGCGTAATACTAATGTAAACATTCTCATTTCTTAACTAGTTGCATAAATAGATATTTTTTAATTTCATATTCTCTCGTAATTAGTAAAAATTTTTTTTCAATTTTTTTTTCTTAATTAGAGATTTATGTGCAGAATTGGTTCAAAAAATTTGTATTTAACAACAAAGTAATGATATAAACGTCTATATTATGTGTAACCTTGTAAATTTTATATAAATAAACGAAATATAAGTATCCGACGTTATGATTGATACAAAAAAAAATGATTAATTTATTATTGAATGACAAGTAAACTTAATAAAATTATTATAGTGATATAACACAATAAATTATAATCATTTTTATTGTTGTTTTCCCGATGGCCGTGTTATTAAGTAAATATTGATTTACATACTTGTACTTGATTTGCAGTTTTTTTGCCGTGTTACGCCAGTAATTGTTATTATTTATATATAATAATTGGTGAAATCATTTGAAATTTCTGACGATTCACTTGTTTTTATATATTATGCAAATAAATCAATTGAAATCCAATTATTATATCAATGAAATTATTTATTTTATTATTCGCTTATTAAATAATTTTATTTTTGTACAAACGTGCATAAATTCTATTTGGAAATCAAAATTAATTATGAATAATTTTTAATGAAAGGTTGATTAAAATTTATTAATTAAAAATTACTTACTTGAATGAAATTTTAGTTTTAATTAAAAATTGATTTTTATTATTATTGTGTGTTATTTTTTCTTGCTAGCTCAGAAATTTTCTCATTGATATTATTTCTAATTTCCTGAAATTAGAATGTCAAAATAATATTAAAGAAAAATCTTCACAATGGTGGTTAATTAAATATTTTAAATATTTGTAATTTTTTTCTATAAAAATATTGCTTTACAAATCAATATCTAAAGAAAAATTTTAAAAGAAACACATAAGACATATTTATCCCAACGGGTCCAAGTCAAAATGCCGACAATTAAAATCCCGAAAAGTTAAAATCTCGACAGGTCAAAATCCCGACAAGACAAAATCCTGTAGTCAAAAAAACAATAATTGCATAAAAGAAATTTGAGTTTAACTCTTTTAAAATGGCCTGTCAGAATACCGACAGTCGGGATTTTTATTTTTGGGATTTTAACCATCATTTCATCACAACATTGATATTTTTATTTCCCCAAATATTTAATAGGAGCTTAAAAATAATTTTATAAAAGACAAATTAATTTTACCATCATCATCATTCCCCAGCGCTGTAACCCTTGAGTGTCTGACTAACAAATGTACAAATTTAAAATTTATTAATTTTTTAGTCTTTAAGCTAAAAAATAGAGTTGGTCTTATGAGAAAATGATATTAAAATTTAATATTTAAAAAATTGGAATTTTTTTTATTTTTGAAATTTTGGTTAAATATTTTGAGATTATTTTTATTAATTATATTGTTTTATAAAAAAAAAGCTGAAGAAATCCTCAACACTGGCCCCAAGCTATCGCAACTTACAACCCAGTGGACTGGGTTAAATGTATATTTATATATCGCAGTGTTCACATTACGTGACGTCACCGCGGCACATTCGTTAATATTTACATTCTGCAGGGTAAAACGCGGCACTTCAAAAAAAAATTATTCTGAACATTATGTCCGTTTAAAAATATACAAAATATTACTTAATCGCAGTTGATTAGTGGCGAAGTAATAGCTCTGCCGCAACAATTAATAAAATTCCGAAATTAGGTAATTTGCAAAAAAAATTAATTGAAAGCAAAATTTTTGTGTGATTATAAAAGTTGATTATAATTTTTTTTTTGAATTTTATTAAAAAAATAATAAATACAGGGTGTTATTAATTTGATGTAGAGGTGTAACAATGATTTCCATGGTTATATCTCTTACATAAGGTTGAGATATCGTCATTGTCTTGGCTGGGGTTCGTGGGAGTCCCGTGAGAGGCTCCGCCTTTGTATAACAATGCGAATCCGCGAACGTTCTTTCGAGCTCGCGGAAGCTGCTTGTGAATGTTGAAATAATTCGCGGAGGAGGCGCGTTTCGTCCACGTGGGTGCCAAAGGAGGGTCATAGGCGGTACGTGAGTTGGAGGGGACGGATGCTGCATCCTCTGGACCCGACAGACGCATCTCTGCACGCAGCGTACGCACACGCGTCTCTACGAGTTCCATCTGGTCCATTTAATCCGGTTGAGTTAGTGACAGACACACACTCAGGTGAACTCATATATTCTTAAAGCGCGGTTCGGCTCATTATATCATCCGAAGACGCGACAGTGCGCGGCCAATCATACTCGAGTAAACAATAGGTGAAACGGGGGTTGCTTGCGCATATAGGGGTATACAAGGGTGCGCATCCTGTTTGTTCCCTTGTTAGTGTACTCCGGACAGTCTTGGACATTCAGCACAGTGGCTACCGCACATCTGCAAGAGGTTCGCTCCCAGGCGACTATTCCGCCATGTGTTGACCTCCAAATTCTTACACAATTGCGGTAAGTTTAATAAATAATAAAGACCAATAAGTGAAAAACTCCAAAAATATTCAAAATCAGTGCAAAACTTACAAAAATCCTCAATAGCAATTATGACATCCTGAAATCCTTCTAACACCTTTACAATTGTAAACTTTTTTGAATTAAATCTATAAATACATTTAGGAGTTCCATAACCAAAAAAACCTTTTTTGACTCTTATTCAAGCTTTAAATTTTAAAAATTTGCAATCATTTAAATTTACGACTTTCGAAACCTTATTAGTTTAGTCTTGCGAAAAACAGTTAAATATGCGAATTGGTTTCTTCTTTGACACTTTATGACTAATTTTGTTGAAACTATTGATCAAAATGGGACTTTGCTTGTTCGAAAACTTCTAAATCAATTTTCCCACCAATTTTCTAGAATTGCAAAAAGAGAGCTTTACAACTTCCTAAAATAATGCTTCATTACTTCCTAAAACAATGTGCTTCAATTATTAACTAAATATGAAACACCTTTATTTTCTTACAAAAAGGATGTTTATGCCTTACTTATTCCCCAAATTATTCAAAATTGATCAAATCATTTTGCTAAATGATTTTCGTAAAATTCCCAAGCAAGAATTTTATGACTTCCTGAAACATTATTAATAAACCAATCGGTGTTTAGAATAACGAGTCCAGGAGCTATTTACATGTACCTTTCAACATTTTCCAACTATAACAAATAAATTATCCATGTGTCCAGAACAGACTTAGCATATGATTTAACACTTTTATTCTTTTTTTATAGATTTATTATTAAATTTTGTTTTGTCTAAATGTAATGAGAATTTTTGGTTCTTTAAAAAAATATTTGTTACCCTAATTTCGTTCTAAATTTAATTTGAAGGATGTAGGAGTAATCTAAATGCATTAGTGCAAACACGCTTCTTTGGACAATACAAAGATTTTCTAAGAAATAACAAATTTGCAACGTGATTTTGTTTTGAAATTTATCTAGAAAGAGATTTTGACCCTAAATTCAATAAAAAAATTAAAAACGGTTATAACCATTACTATAAAAGTCCTACTAATCATCCCAACATTAAATTTGCAAATTAATTTTCATCTTAAATTTCCCCAGCAAGTGTTTTATGACTTCCGGAAGTATTATTTATCAACAATTCGAATTGATTAATGAAACTAGGAAGTGTTTACATTTTACTTTCAACATTTTTAACTATAAGAAATAATTACCAATATGCACTTTTGTCTAATACTTATTTAGCAATTTTAATAAAAAAAGTTGTCATCTTTCGAATATTCTTTCAATAAATAATTAGCAATTTTCTGCGATAAAATTACAAAAAAATTCTTTTCAGGTGGTTTAAAGAAAAATGATCAAAATCTGTAGTAGTTTTCTTTTTTGGACAAAAAAGCATCAGTGTTTTACAAAAGATTTTTTTAAAGGGAAGAAAGCTAAAAGCTTAAACAAATTGATCAAAATTAAAGTTTTATTTAAAAATTAATATTCGCACATGAACCATAAAAGGCCTTTTTTTGTAGACAAAATTTCCAAGATTATTATATTATATCAAGAGCATTTTCGAACGTGGCAATGCTTTTATCGTAGAAGGATTAGCCGGTACAAGGTACCGTCACCCAGGGAACACCCAAATATATTTATTTATATTTTACGTGAAGCCTCTTTCAGTGTTCCCCGAATTCTTAAATAAAAATGGCTAAATCGCTGATAATCGTAATATTTCTTCTTTAAAGAAGATTTCCAATTAGAAAGAAAACTTGTACAAAAAATATTCTTAATTTTTTATAATTTTTGGTAAGAATTTTATTAAATCTAAAAATTGCTGATTGTGTAAGAATAATAAAAAGAAGAAGAGTCCAATAACTCAGTAATAGAACAATTGGTTTCGGTTGAAAAAATCCTGGATTCAGTCTCCTGGTGTAGGGTGTTGTCGTTGTTATCAAAATTAATAATAGAAATGCGGAATCTAGAGTAACAAGCTCTGAAACTCACACACACACTACACACTCTACAATTAAGATGCAAAAAAGGCTTCGCTAAGTCGATAAGCAGTTAGGAGTAAATTCCGAAGAAGCGCATTAACAAGAAAATTTAACTAATTGAAAAAAATGTGTTCAAATGGTAAATCATTAACTCCAAAGTTGTTTAAAATACATAATTGCGATTTCTACACAAGCCAAAAATTTGGAATTTGTTGATTTAAAATTATACACTATTTGGATTTTCTTAGGTCCTAGCCAATTAAATTTGGAAATTTTTACATCAATTAAAGTTTTTTTTGCAAAATAAATCCAAAGCCTTAAAAAATCCCTCAGAAAATTTTGGAAATTCAATCCATCCAAAAACATATATGGCCAATGAGAGGTAAACTGAAATTGGTCAAATAATTTGTGTACCGTCCACCATTGCCAGATAAATATTATGTGAAGAATAGTGGTCCGAAGAAAGTAAAAGTAGAATATGCCAAATAATTTTTATAGCCAGTGATTCACAACCGGTGGTACGCGAAGTAGCATTAATGGGTATGGCAGATTTTCTATTTTGAAATGAAAATTTCACTTTTGTATTGTATTGTCCATTTTATTGTTATTCTAGTCTAGTCTAGTCTAGTCTTTTATTGATATGTTTTATTGTAAATATTATACAATAATAATTTTAGGGGTACTTGTAAAAAAACCTAACTCACTAGGGTGTGCGCCAAAAAAAGAAAATGAGAAACACTGTTGTATACTCTCAATTAATGGTAAACTCATATTGAATAGAAAAAAATAGATGTAGTGCGACCTAGCGGCCCTTTTCTAGAGTCATAGTTCATATCATTTCAGAGGTGCCGAAGAAAAAGCTAACTTGGGTAAGGGGTATGCTAAGAAAAGGGTTAAGAAACGCTGTTCTAGAATAAGAAGCTCTAACACCGACACCAACTACACCGCAAATAGGCTTTAATAAATCGATTTTTAGTTATGATAAAATCAAATGAATGCAGAACGAACTAAAAAGAAATAAATCCATCGCCTACGTCAATTATGGTTTCTAAAAATGTTAAATCAATCTCACCTCTCGTTAGCCCAATTATATTAAGTTTAATTTAAAAAAAGTGCGATTTTTCTTCTAATTACATTGTAAAAATCTTATCTTTGTAACATTTTCATCCTATTAATAAATTTAACCCAATTTAATCTAACAAAGCCCATTTTTGCAATTAATAATAAATGTTTCGACCCAATGACCTTAAGATATTTTTGCTTCATTGTATTAAAATTATTTATATAATGTCCACTTATTATGACTGAATTAATTGGATAAATAAACGAAGCAAGGCGCGTGCTGCATATTTAAATTTTAGCAAAACGATAATCTCTGATATGGTATAAACAAAACGTTTGAATACAGACCCCGCATTGTGTAATAATAAACAATTTAATAACGCACGGAGATTTTTGCATTATTGCAATCTGAATTGATACACTTTACGCGAAACTTGTATGTATAATTGCGCGCATATCAAAGCTGAAAAAAATAAATTAAATTATGCAAAGTTCACCAACGCGCGCAGGACAAAAATTGGTCTGGAGGGTCCAGCTACACGAAATACCGTTACACTCTCGATAAATATTAATAATTATAACGTGACTAATTGATTTGATAAGTCTTTAATTATACATAATGCGATTGCTCGTATTTTATTTAAATTATTAATAATCAAGTAACTTCCAAATGAATTTACTCCTGTTTATTGGGGGGCAATTTTTTTTATGTCATAGATAATTACACAATTAGCAGGTTGTTTTATAGATCGGAGTTAGTCGAGGGGGACGCAATTGTTATGTTAATCCTTTATGTCGTAACCGGTTTTCGAAAATTTTAAGGAGGTTGTTCACTTTTAAAATAGCGCGCGGTGCTCTGGGAATCAGATGACTTCTATTTATGTTATTTATGCAAATGGACTTTTGTTAAATTACGTAATTTAAATTAAATTTTTTTTCTTTCTCTCTTGCTCCTCTCGTTTTAATTATCTTCGAAAAATATATGATACAATCCTAAACGCGCGCGCACTTAGCGTCCGGCCGCCTTAATGGGTCCTCGCCGTTATTACTCAAATAAATTATAAAACTGATTAAATCTTATCAATAAAACTTTTTTGTCGCTTCGCATCATGTACAACGGATCAGTGTTTCTTCATTCCGTGCTTTTTGCGCAATGACTCACACAATGGCACATGCTCTTACAAATGACATCACCCGCTGCTTGAAAATAATTTTCAACGAATTTTACATGTTCAATATATCTATTACATTACATATTTCGTACGCTTCAAATCTTTTCCTGGCGACACAAAGCCATTATTGTTTTTAAAGAATAAATAGCGAATTGTTTCGACTATTTATACAAAACATGTGCATCGTTAACATGCGGATTCAATTCATATGTTGTAGGAGGAAATGGAGGTTACACCACATTAAATCATTATGATTCTTTTATACTGGTAAATTAGAATGCGAGCAAATAACTTATTAAAGTTACATAACACACAGTTAATATTTTATTACATTGATTTTTTCATTTGCTTCTTCATTTTACTTGGACATGTGCTTCTAATTGTAGTAAAGTTAAATTTATGGTGAAATTAAATTTATATTTAACAAAATTTTGCTTTTAAACATAAATAAGACATCAACGTTACTTAATACAATGTTAAAAGCTCATGTCAAAAATTTTATATTGTTACATAACAAACGCCAATTCAGCTAACCCCACTGGCGTAATATTGGCCAAGATTGTCAGAAATATACTAGACTGGTCTCATAATTTAATCAATGTTGGAAACTTACGTCAAAATTAATATTATGGCATTCCAGACGCTAGGTAATTCAACAACACCTGATTTTCAATGAGGGGGTTGGCCAGGTCAACTACTATATCGTAAATTGGTAACGGTAAGCCACAAATCGTACTACGAAATTATTTTAGCTTACAAGGATTTATTAAATGCTTAATATATAAAAAACTTAATAAAGTTTAAAAAAATATAAACAAAATCTCTTTTTTTATTTTTGTTAATATTAGTTTACGGAGAATGCAAAGAAATATTTAATAGTTCGGGAAATAGTTAATAATCTCCATATCTCATTGGTCTTGGTATAAAAAACATTTTGATCTTTAAACAGAATATAATTTAGCCTTTTCCAATATCCTCTTCTACCCATCTCTGCTCAATTTGAGCAATATTGTACATCTTCGGCTTTTTCCTTTCATCTTCTTGGTTACCCAGCCTATCACTTTTCGTTTTTCCACTCTAAGTTTACTTTAAGATTCTTGTAACCAGCATTCCTACAAATGTCTGGCCCATTGTCGTCTTTAAAGCTTTACGCATACTTCCACCAAGAGCTCTGCAGAGAACTGGTACATCTACTGTTGATTTTCATCCACCATGTCCCACTACCAATCACCAATCCCAAAATTTTACACTGCCTTTAACTTAAATTTCGTATTTACTTTCGATTGGTTCCAGTTAGTATAAACCAGGTATTAATCAAAATCGTATATTATCCATTTAAGGGAGATGCCGACCTAAAGAATTATAGACCAATCACTTTCGTACCTTTATATATTGTTTACAAAAGCTTAACGACTCATAACCAGACTTGACTTCTACAAACCAGCAGGTTTCCGAGCCGGATACGGGACAAATGACCACCTGCAAACTATCAAGATCCTGATAGAGAAATGTGCCGAATATAATAAGCTACTCGTTCTTGCATTTGTGGACTATGAGTCGGCGTTTGACTCCATCAAACACAGTGAGATGTTTAAAGCACTGGCGAACTATCGAGTTGATCATAGTTACTTAGATACACTGCATCATATATACAAAAATGCAACTGCATTTGTTGAACTGCATGAAAAAAAAAACAAACAGTTTCAGAGTGTAACGTGGTGTCCGTCAGGACGATACAATATCCCTAAACTGTTTACCACGCTCATGAAATACATATTCAAGAACAGTGAAATAGAAGATCTGGGCATAAACATCTATGGTGAGAAGCTTTAACCACCTAAGGTATACAGACGACATCTCTTATAGCCTGGACAAGATGAAAAAAATGCTCACAAGGCCTGACATCAAGTTGGTCTCAAACTAAACTCCTCCAAATCAAACTTTATGACAAACCTAGTCCCAGCAAGACATCTTTCAGTACAAGGAAAGTCACAACCTACAAATACCTAGGCACGAAATTAAAATTGGAAAAATTAGACCCATGAGATCGGAAGGAGAATTGGACTTACGTGGGCAGTTTTTGGAAAACTGCATTTTTAAATCCCATATTCCCATAAGCCTTAAACGTAAGGTATTGAGACTGGCCCAAGGAGGCATGGAACGCTCCATGCTAAGTATAACATTAAGAGCAACGAACAAGGGTAAGTAATGGAATAGAGAGGATGGCATATCTTAAGTTGAATTGGGCCGGGCACGTCCGAAGAATGTCCAACGATAGATAGACCAAAATCATTATGGAATGGCGACCCAGACAAAAGGCGTATAGGAGCGGAGGACGGCCGCAAGCCTGATGGACAGACGATGTCAAACGTATCGTTACAAGAAGCCCAGTATCGCACAAAAAGGAAAATACTAAGGGAGACCTATTCCCAAAAGTGGAAGAAATCAGGCTGACGTTAATCTATTTTTCTTTTTCATTTACGAAGTAAATGAAAGAATAGTAATCGCGAAAATTTTTGAAATCGAAATTTTTGCTTATTCAGAAAAAGTTGTTTTCGAAGTGGTGTATGCCTGTTTGTCTGTCGATCTGTTAGTGCTCTCTCTGCACCCCAGGCAGCTAAACTGATCGACCTGGAAATTTATATTTAAGGTTTTAACAAAAATTAGGAGGTCCCAATGTATTTTGGCATCAATCCACCAACCAAAAATGATAGTTAGGATTTTGTGTTTTTGCAAATATTTTGAAAACTATCACGTTCATGAAAAAAAAAACACAGGAGTACAAAAATGTTTAGAATTAAGTTTATCATTATTTGTTTCAATATTTAACATTTTCTCTTTCTCATTCTTGTTCGTCGCTAAGCAACATTTTTATTGAAATTCTTGCAAGCATCTGACAATTATTGAAATGTGGTAATATACCAATCAAAAATAATAGGTGCCAGTATCGGAATTATTATTATTTCTTCTCTTTTTGCTTCTTCTGTTACTTGTCAACAGCTCTCCATGAAAAATAAAAAAAATATTCTAATTATATTTTCTTGTAATTTTTTTATTAAAGTTCTTTACAAAAGAGTACTTTAGATTATAAATATGTTTAAATATGTATTAATAATTTTGATGATAATAAGATCACTTTAAAGACCTATTTGCTTTTAACGTTCTTTTTATATGCAACGAGTTGCTGTGTAAATTTTATTTTTATTAAAAAAATTAATAAAAGCATTTTTCATGACTCTTATTAATTAAAATGTTGCAGTTTTATTTATATTGCTTTGCATAATATATAAAAGGCAAAAAAACTTCCTTTCAATAGTATTTAATATTCTTCTAATTTTATTTAGTAGCAATTGGCTCAACAACATAAATTTTGTGTTACAATTTATCTCATGTCCAAATTTATCATTTTCGTACTACAAAAAAATTATATACGTATTTATTTAAAATGGCTATTTATGCAACTAGCAAGGAAATGAGGGTTATCGCCTAAGTAAAATAATTATTAATTTTCTTGCTTCTTACTTCCAATAACTTTTCCTCGATCTTTCAAATAATTAAAAAGCGTGCCTGAATCATAAGTTTTCGACATTTATATGACAATTGTGTTTAAAAGGTCCCAAAACGCGCAAATCAAATAAAATAAAAAATAGTGAAAAGCAGGACAAAATAAACGCATTATACTAAATTCCATCGAAAGCGACGAGTCTGCTTCACTTCATCTGTGGTATGTTAACTGTGAAGCCGAAAAAGAAATACAAAAATTTTTAGGTTATAATTTTTATTATTTCACTAGTAAAATAATGAACATTAATTTTGCATGTTTTTTTTAATCAAATCAAATAATAATAATATGTTTGCAAGTCACTTGCCTTAAATTAATATTAAGATCATAAATAATTATACACTAATAAAAAAATGATAATTATTATTTCACTAGTGAAATAATGAGGCTAGTAACCTAAAAAATTAAATTTCCTTAATTAAATTATAACATTTTGATCACTGTTGTATCAAAGATGAAAAAATTAAATGATTAAGTTCTTCTTGATAGAAGCGTGCATGAGTTTTTAAATATTTGTATCTAAATTGATGATGATTAAAGTTTAAAAATGAAGTAAAAAAATGTTGTGTGAGCGTGTATTTATATTCTTGTCATTAATTTCAAATTGCACATAAATTGGGAGGTTTTATATATTTCGTCACCTTAAAAATAAAAATGCGCTTAAGAAATTTTCTCGCTAACAAATGGGGAGCGCGCTATTTTTGAATATTTTTAATTGATGCAGCTAACATTTTTTTTATTAGTCGATTAGTGCCCGAACGTGAAAAACAATTAAGAAAACGTATAAGGAACCGTTAAAATATTTTTAAAATGTATATAGAAATAAAAGAGTTTTCTTTTGTATTTTTGTGTTTCATTTAAGTGCGAGAAATAGAGAGAGGCTTTGTCATTTTAAAATTTAATTTTTTGGCTGTGGATTGGTTTGGATTTTGTACTTTGTTACGAAATGTGAGAATTATAAATATTTTGGTTTGAGGAGTAGAAGTCATTTGTATTTATATCTTTAGAGAAGTTGAAATTTAGGATGAAATTGTGATGGTACATGACATATTTCACAATGCATATTGTGATGTGTCACTTTTATGTGGTTCATGATAAATACATTTTTTAATAAAGAACAGATTGGATGCCAGAACAAAGTGTCGCATATTAATATTCCGTTCTTTTATACACTTGCGTCATTTGTGTTCTATAACTACAATGCGTTCAAAAAAAAATGTGAAAAATAGCGGCATTAGCGTGAAATGATTAAAACCGTGTTCCCGTCTATTATTAAAAAAATATATTTCTTTGTTGCCAACATCTACATTATACTAAGTGGCCAAATATTAATAACGCGCGAGAGGAACGTTTCAAAAGCAACAATTCCAACGGACCATAAAACGCATTCTTTCTTCATAAGCAATCTTTGTTCTTTGTAAAGTGGAACATCTGTTTTTCGTCAAGATTATATTCACTAATGGCACGTCTTATATTCTTGTGCATATGTGGGTGGAAGTTCGACCCGAAACCTAAATATTCCCAATAATATTGTTTCCATATTCGTATCGAGTTTCACCACTGACCCAACTACATAAATCAGATTCTGAGTGTTCACATCCCTTCGCAACATCCCTAACATGACTCCCAGACCCTTTTTATTATTTCTTTAGGTCGAGGGTGCATTTCTGATCGCATTTTTCTGTTAAAAAGTCTACACTTCAGGGCATGTTCCCCATTCATATTGTCATGAGGTTTTAAAACGTTTAAATAAAACTACACGACATAAAAAAATAAACACGTTATATACATGTAATTATAAAATTTGCATATGTAAAAAAAACTTTTAACGTGTAAATAACAATTATTTCAACCCCTTTTACTACTT
Organism: Gymnusa sp. GC000175; assembly: GCA_030264735.1. Lineage (NCBI taxonomy): Eukaryota > Metazoa > Arthropoda > Insecta > Coleoptera > Staphylinidae > Gymnusa > Gymnusa sp. GC000175. The sequence continues at coordinate 7,138 of JARJDX010024694.1, read as the reverse complement.
TGATTTATGAAGTTAGAAAAAAAAATAATCCTGAAAAATAATTTTATTGTTAACTTGTACTATTTGACCTATATTCATTATTATTATTAAAAATCTGGCTTAGTTACAATGTTCTTTTGGAGTTTATCTTATCAAATTGTTAATTTATTTAAAAAATAACCATAAAACAAGACTAAATTATGCTGAATTTGGAGCGTCGCATTAAAATTATTATTATTTTTATATAACTCGTGCTATCATAAATGTTTTAATTAATTCCCTAAGCTCCAAAAATAGAGCATATTGTTATTAATTTTATTGGCATTTATTATAAGTTAAACAGACAGGATGTTGCAAATGTATTTTCGAATGTAGGGACCAAGCTTAAACTTATCCAACTTAATGGCAACCAGATGTGAATTCTTTGTCTAAAAAGCTGCTACCATATAGCTGAGAATTTTTACTCGTATATCCATTGTGGATATCTCCATATGGCTCACATATCGTTTTACATTTTCTAAAAATTCGTCGAATTTCATTTCTAACGAATGCGCAGGTTGCTTTATAAATCAAGGCCCCTTATTCATATCAAATTTAAAACAATATATGGCCCAAATATATAATAAATGATAAACCGTCTTATCGCAAAGGTCTTTTCAAACTGCATTACATAAACACAATGTGTTTTTAGCCTTATAAAAATTACAAAGATTAATTTAAGAGTTCAAAGTGTTACGGGTATTAAGTGGGCCAAATAATAATTTTCTGATTTGTTATATTTTCGCTGATTCCATTCTGTTTTATTTTTTATATTAATTATCTTTATGATGCAATGTTTTTAACTTAACATCCTTGTGCATATTTTTTTCATTTTAAAATATTGTATCAAGTGGCCTTCACACTTATCATTTTTATTTTCATATTAATGACAATACACAAAAATTTCCTGCTTTTTTTCATGTTCTTTAATAATTCCCTGGCACGTTTTCAAATTTTAATTATGATGTGGACCTTTGTAGTTTGTTGTGTAAATTTTTAACGCAAGATTAAATAAAAACACTTTGTTAACACATTTATAGGGTGTATCGTATCTTAGAATAATCTTTTGTTTTATAATTACCATGAAAGTAATAAATTTAATTTCTACAGGAATTTTACAGGATATTAAAAACTATTAATAAAAAAAATTAATAAGGATAATAGAAAAATCGCAAAAATTATTTTTATTTGTCATATTTTCAAAATATATTTTGTTATATATTGTTTAAATCAGAATTTCAAAGCCATCTTTGTTAATAGCTGAAAAGCATGCAAAGGTAATATTATAAGCTTTATGTAGTAAAAGCTTATTATTTAATAGCTTGGTAGGTTTCTATAATATGCGGCCAGTCCGCTTCCCGTCTATTCCAAACCCTGATAGGTGGCGTGCATTTATAATAAAAAAATTTGCGTACCAAATGCGTGTACATAAATTTATTCTAGCACGCGTTTTGAGGCAGAAATAAGTCGTGGCCGCACGTTATTTTAACGCATAATTTTGCGTGGGCGGATTTTCTCAATTTAGCACCACGTGCCAATCTACTATTATAATTCCATTTCTTTGTGACGATTATGATACAAAATATGTTAAAGATAAATAAATATTTGTGAACGAATTAACAAAAATAAGCATGCACCAAAGGCCTAAAAAGGCTCTTATCACACTTTTCTAACCATTGTAATGTAAAGCAGGTTGTAGGAAAAAAAACTTGTTTGAGAAGTTTGGGATTTAGGAAAGAATTTGTGTTCCAGCGTTTTGTTAGGTTTATAAAATTAAGGTGTTGTTTATGGTTGATTACCAGAGAAGTTAGTAGATATACCATACTGGATAGAATGCGGTTAAGGTACTAGTAACCAGGCTTATCTCAAATTTTGAGTGCATTTGGAGCTATTTTGCTTTATTTTATTGATCCATTAGGTCATTCATTTGGTTCAGCCAACATGATGGGGATCTAGTGTATTTTCACTCAATGACTACTCTTTTCTTAAATTTTTGGGAGCAGTTGCTGAGAGGCCAATAAGCATTTCTTTCCATTTTTGAAGCATAAATTTCGGATTTATATTTTTATTTAAATATTTGTGGTTTTTATTTAAGAAACTTCTCCTTGGTTTCAGGTCTATCTTCCTAAAAGCTGATCTGGTTTACTTGCTTTAATCTGATGTGTATAAATTCTTTGTCTCGCACATACCATATTAACATCAGCTCATTAGTTTTTCTAACCAAGAGCCTTTCCTAGTGTGCAGCCTTTTATGTGTTCATATTATTTTTCCATCATTCTTTCGCCTTTCACCGGTTTTTGTTATAGTAATTTCTATAAAAATATTGGGTTCAATCATTTTCTAAAATCCGGTCTAGCCTAGGTGCTCAATCTAAAATCCATTAAACATTTAAGTTTTATATAAAATTCGACACCCAAATGACTAAAATGTGTATAGATTAAGAAATAATGAAAATTTTAAATTTAAATTTAAAAATAAATTAAAAACATTTATAACTGAAACATTTCATAACGAGTTATCAATGTTAAGTAAAAATCAATTATACCTGCTTCTGTCTTATATAAAATTACAAAGCAATTAGTTGATGAAGAAAACGTAAAAAATATTCGAATGTGGTCTCGATAAAAAAGCGCTCGTTATTTACGACTGTTATACGATACACATGCAGTTAGTAAGTGTCAGGCTTGTTATAGGAGACATTCAACTTCGAGAAAGAAACTTGTAATTCTAATGAAAAGCGCGTCTGTGCCATTAGCTCGTGCTGGCAACTACAATCGCAATTATATCATATTGTGGAATCCGCTGGCATTAAATACCTGCCATCCTTTAACAATTCCACGGAAGAGAAGGTTACCTGTTGACGAGTTTTCAAATGCGCGGACAAGCTCGGTTGAACATTGGAAAAACTTGTATGCTGACATTCTTATTGATTTTTAATAAAAACAAAAAAATTATTATATTATACGGCAGATACTTGTTCTGCAAGAAAATTTTTAACAAAAACGTTATACAGCAAGATGCATTTTTCATATTTCCATTCGCGAATTACCTCACAACAATAATTTCTTTCTTAGAACTTTATCATTTTTAAATCTTTATTTTATTCATTAAAATGCCACTATTATCTAATTTAAATAAATGCTATCAATGAATTCCGAAAATAATGCAAGTTATAAAATTTTTTAAGGCCCCCCATAATAGCCTTTAGGGCACAAACATAAAACTATAAAAATGATTTAATGTATTTAAAATCCATTATGTAAAATTTAAAATGGGAAAACGTCACGGCTAGATCAATATATTTGTTTATAATTGAGCAAATTTATCTTCATAACGATACATGAGAGCGGTATTTGTGCTGGCAGGTAATTGTATTTATGTATAGCTTTTAAATCAATAGGCGAATAAACAACGTCATCAAAACGGCCGAACAACGGAGTAAAGTGTAACGCGAATAGCATTTCTATGATGAGGGAAATTGAATTGTCCATGAATCGGAATCGGTAAAATGACAGTAGTTGTTTGAAAAGGGGATATATTGATGACCGGTATATGCAAAAGCTCGGATTATTGGGAGGACGCAGAGGACGGGACGAATACAAAAGGGAGGATGCGATCGCTTTCAAATTGTATCTGTTATTCTATCATGTTTATAGCATACAAATTGTATGTGTACAATATTTTTAAAATTTACATTTAAAATTAAATTTGTAACAAACATTTAATCACACAAAATAATCTTTGGAAAACTGATAGAAAGTTCAAAAATGGCCAATAAATTGCTTAACTTTTTTGGAAAATTTGTGGTTCTCAGGCTCTATCAATGCAGTTAAAAATATTGATGTAGCCAGACATGACTTTTTTACACATTAGATTAGAAAATATTTTTTTTAAATTTAATTAACAAAAAAATGGAGAGTAATCCACTCGACTTTCCCTTAAAAGAAAAAATAACTTCATCTAATAAAAAATATTTCTAAATAAAAGTTGTTACAAATCATGTTTTGCAGCAACTTTTTTTTTAACTTTTTTACCTTTACGGAAAGTACAAGAAAGCCAAAAATTTTTGTGTCGAGATATTTTTTGCACCACAGTCTTAACTTTTTTTTAATTAAAATATAATAGATTTAATCCAAGGTACTGGTGGTGCTACTTAGCTATGACTATGACTAGCTATGTTTTCTGGTTTTAACACGTGACCAACAAGAGTATACTACTATATTACACTTTCAAAAAGACAGTAAACTGCGCTGTGAAACATACTTTAGAGTTTAGACATAACAAAAACTGCATCTTTAAGGACTTTGTTTTTCGACAGGTTTCGTTGTTTACCGACAATCCTTTATAAACTCAATAAAATTACTGAAAAAAGCATTCAAGAACTTGATTTTTGCGAAATATTCGATAATGGACCGATATGGCATCAATTGAATTATTTAGATCTATCACAGATTAAGGTGGACCAAATTGATCGCTAAAATCCCTTAAGAATGGGGAGCGTCTTTTTGTGTCTGTCTTTATAAGTCATAGTTTAATCGGTTTTTACCAAATATCTCGATATCTCGAATATCGACCTTAATGAGAAACATTAACAAAATAAATGTACAACAATCTTCTTTTTTAACAGGATATAATTTTTTAGTTTTCTTCAAGTTTCTTACACGTTCTCTGAACAAGAATTGACCATTTTTAGTATGATGTTTGTGTATGTGTGTGAGTATGGATGGCTCTCTACAGGCTAAACGAATATTCTAAAACATGTGAATTATATTTTTTCATAGGATCTGAAACTCTATAGTTTTTGGGAACCGGTAGTCACTCTTATTATTTTTTAGTTTTTTGGAATTATGTCTTAGAGAATAAATATTACAAAAAAGTTGCTGCAAATCGCTACCTGGAGTATACATTTTTTTATCGACTGAAGTTTTTTTTCGCTTACCGGAAAGTCGCGTGGAAGACACTCACATTTTTTTAAATATTTAAAATAAGATTTCCCATAAGAATAAATGTGCTCATTTCAGTTTTGAAGAAGATTGTCTAATGATCACAGCATCGGTGTTACCGATTAAGGTCACCCGCAGCTAAAACTATGATTAGACAAATCAATCAAAATACAAAAATCATTGAAATTTAAATATGCGCACGCGATGCTCGCTGGGTCAGGCACGCGTTGCATAATCAATTTAATAATACAATTTGTACACAAATTTTCATCGATTTTATTGCTTCAGGCCAAAGTTATCTTAATTTTATTTTATTTCTCAATTTATTTTCGAATGTAAAAATCTCTCTTAGTTATAATTGTTACAAAATGATTTTTTTGCCATATACTGGGTGGACTCTTTAGAATAGATCATTCTTAGACACGCCCACCTTGTCGGGGTAAACCACATGTTCAAATGTATATTTCGTATTTGAGGTTAGTAAAATCCTAACAAAAAACGTCAAATGACAAATATTTCATTGGGTACACAACCGACTACTATGCTGAGTACATCAATTCTGTCTATCTTCAATTTAATTCAAAATACCATGGCGACGTATCTGTTTATCTCTAGACGCAAGGAGTGTGAAGCCTGATGTTACATTAGAATGATCTATAGAGTTTTAGCGATCAATTACTTCTATATTTTTATAAATGAACTAATTTTAATGAATTCTTAACGTTAATTTGCACCAAATATGATCATTTGACGCCTTACAAAGTCGAGCATTACATTATCCATATCATTAGTTAATTTTTGAGGCTCTTTTTATATCTTCTTCTTGTATTAGTCTTACCTACTTACAAAGCTTGCCCCTGGGCCACATGCTTGCATCCATCTTTTTTTTGCCCGTCGTGGTCATATATTTCTATAAACTCGTTAATTTTGGGCCGCACAAATTCAAAACGTGGCCCGGGCAAAGTTTTTGATTTTCAATCAGTCTAAAAAAGAGTTGCCTATCCTTATACTATACCATTTGGGGCTTGGCCGCTTAATATTCTCGACTTGCTCAAACGTACTCTGATAAAATTATCCATGGATTTTCTGTATGACAGTTTTGCTTATTAAAAAAGTTATTTCAATAAAATTGCCTAGGTTTTGTCAATCATAAGAAGTTCATGAAGTATTCGTTTCCTCAAAACGTTGTGTTAGTTTTCGAGTCATTATCGATGAGACATCATTTTTTAAATCGAGGTTGAGTTGCTAGGCTCTTTGCGTTAAAATAAGGCACCCTCTGCTTTGAAAATATTCTTTAATTGTTTTTTGAGTGACAAAAAATTACGTCAGTTACCTGTCAATTTCAATTTTGACTAACCCTGTATATAAAATGAAAAGCACGTCAAAATTCATTTTTATTGCAATTGTCAATTCAAATCCTATTTATGATCAATTTTATTGGAGCAATTTATATGTCGATATTATTGAAGGAATCGTGTACAGGTTAACCAAATATTTTAATATAAATTTACCATTATATAATCATAATAAATATAGTTTATTACCATTGCCTACTCATCCCAGTAGGTATATCTATTTAAAATATGTAATTATAATCAAAACATTTCAGTTTTTATTTCTGAAATACTCTTCTCGTTGCGTATGAAATTCTTCATTTTACTGCGTATTTTCCAGGATGTTTTTGATATGAAGAAAAATATTTATTTGTCTAATTTTAAACAAAATTCATTGAATATCCCACAAATAATTTTTGTATTATTTTATACGTATAAATAGAATTTCTATCCTAAAAATATTTATAATTTATGACATTTTCATTCGTTTTAATCTTTGGCATTTTTGGCAACTTTAAACAATTTTCATGCAAATATGTATTATACGTAGTCATAACTTTTACTAAATTACATTTGTATTACTAATTTTATTTGTTTTCTTAGTAATCTTGCTTTACGCCACTAAACTACAGAAATGTGGCTTATAGTTACAAAATTTTAGACTTCCGGTTTTCAAGGGAAATATTTTTTAGCAATTTAACCAAATTTTAAAACCCTTAATATCACTTCAGACGTAATAAGTAATGATTGGGTTCTCTTATAATAAAATTTAATGTAGTTTTTATAAAATGATAATTTTACATCTTCTGCTTAAAAATTATTGCAATGTTTTGGGTCTATATG
>JARJDX010024676.1:0-15008 GCA_030264735.1 Gymnusa sp. GC000175 | reverse complement strand
TTGAAAATAAGACGATATGGTGCAACATACTTAGATCCATGCGCCACCTGGTAGCTGAGCGAGGGGCTACGAGTTTGACGACACGTAAGAGACTCATGTCAAACAATAGAGTTTCCAGATCTGTTTATACGACTGTGGTCTCTACTACTTGATAAGCATATAAATTCAATAAAACGCTTGTTAGCAACAAACTAGGATGAGTTCTTAAAATGTTAAATTTTAAAATAATAACGAAATTTGTTGCAAATTTAATTTTAACACTTTTGAATTTTTTTTTCATAAACGTGATACCGAAAAACCTAACCAATAAACTTCCACTTCCGGTTGGTAGTTTTCAGCCAAAAGTCACTGGGACCTCTAAATTTTTGTAAAAAGCTTAAATATAAACTTTGGTCGCGGTAAGAAAATAAAGGGAAAACTGTTTAAAAAAACTCGTTTTTTGGGGGTGAAAATAAAGTTTTTTCGGGTTGAAAATAAAGTCCTGCGATTCAGCCGACTTGGACCCCCGAAAACAGACCCCCAAAAAAAATATATCTTTTCGACCCATAAAATTTAAAACCGATGAACGTCGTTGGTGTTTCTCGTCCAGCTCGATCGAATGCCGCATTTTGCTAGGTATTGGCGTTTTTGAGATATGGCGTGACGGACCCCCTGTATATGTCCGGGGAACGTCGAGCCATAAGACTTTTTATAAATCTTTAGACGATCTTTAATTTTTGCTCAGAAAATTTTTTGATCCCAGTTGGCGTTTCTGAAATATCTTCTTTAGATTATATTAACAACGATGAGTTCTTAAAATGTTAAATTTTGAAAAAGTGATAAGAACAAAATTTATTGCAAATTTAATTCTAACCACTTTTGTACTTTTATGTTTTCTCCATAAACTTGATAGTTTTTAAAATATTTACAAAAAAACAAAAAACCTAACCAATAAACCACTTCCGGTTGGTGGGTTTCAGTCAAAAATCACTTGGACCTCTCTATTTTTGTTAAAAGCCTAAATATAAATTTGCAGGCCGATCTGTTTAGTCGTGTTGGCTGTAGAGAGGATATACAAACAGACACCACTTTGAAAACAACTTCTTCTGAATGAAAATATCCTATAAAACGGATATTTCCGCAAAAATCTCGATTTCGAAAAATTTCCCAATTACTAAACTTTCTTTTACTACGTAAATGAAAATTATAAAAATTCATTTGAGGAGTTTAATTTTTCCCTGGCTGAATTATTTTTAAGAACTCCGAACTTTCTGTTGCCCTTCAATGTTGTCTAAAACATTTTATTTAATATTTAACCTTCAGGCTAAATGCAATGGTTAAAATTAACGCCCGGTTCCATAATCGTACTAAAGTTTCCTTTAAACTTAAAAGGCGCCTTTATGCAGTAAAATCTGTTCCATAAATGATTTTTAAACAGCACTTTACTAAAACGTCTCTTTTATCATGTCTTGAAGTGTTGAAATCTGACTTTTATGCACGTAAAAGCCAACTTTATCGCTAATTTACCCAAAAACATACAAAAATAGTTGCCAACCAATACATAATTAGCTAAGGACCCTTTATCTAGTAGACGCTTTATAAACGTTATGAAACAGAACCAATTTAAAGTTGACTTTACAATAAATTAACAATTCCGTATGGTAGACGTTTATGTGATATTATTGAACCGGCTGTTAGGTATCAAGATCCGCGATTCATGCCAAGCGTCCTCTACATGGACAGTTTGGTACTTCCTCTTTAAACAAATTCCAATTTGAGTGCTTATTTATATTATATTTGCTTTGGTGCTACAATTAGAATTTTTCTGATTTTCTATTTCCTTCAATAGGACTTAACTTAACCTTGAAATTTTAAATTGTGAGTGAAGCATCTTGGATTTTTTTTTCAGCTTTTAGAAAAATGGCTAAAAATAAGTCAAAACAAAATTAAATTCTTAATTTAATAAATTTAATAAAAACCTCATAATATTGGCGATTCAAATTAATTTTTCCCGCCATATTTTAGTGCACATGGTGGGTAAAATTAGGTTATGACAGATTCTAATAATAGTAACTCGATGTTTTTTTGTGTATTTTTCTCTGCCTGGGCCGATTTCTGGGTGTTTTCTTATATTTAGTGAATTTGTAAATATCGTTTAAATATGTAAACACATATAAATAAAATAAAATACCCACCATAGGGTGGTACATTTTTTCTCGCTAGAGGGCGTATCGCTTAGCTTGAATCGCGAATACCTGAATGATCTTTTAACAAATCTTTTGTCAAATTATTAACGACAATATTGTAATTTAATTATTAATCATTATCCATCAAGCTATTGACCAATAAGAGCCAAGGAACAAATACAGGCGCCATTGATCGCAGTTGTCAGTTTCTCGTAATAATGTTAAATATTCCGTCGCTTACTCGCTATGGTAAATTTTGTACTGATATAACACTTTTCTGACGCAATATATAAATTTATTTTAATTATTCGTTTCTAAAGTTTTTCTAATATTGCTTATTGGTAATTTTTATTTTATTATTTTAAGGAGTTACTAGCGTGGTTACTAGATGCGCTTCATGAAGATTTAAATAGAGTAGCAAAAAAGCAATACACAGAATTAAGGGATTCTGGTGGTCGTCCTGATACGATTGTAGCAGATGAAGCCTGGATCCAACATTTAGCTCGTGATCATTCCATAATCACCGACCTTTTCTATGGCCAGTTAAAAAGCAAAGTACTAAAACTTCCATTATTATTTTGCACAATTAAAACTTATCCATTTTTAAGGTAACTTGTCAAACTTGTGGCCATGAATCGGTACGGTTCGACGCATTCAATTTATTAAGCCTTCCCTTGCCCATGGAAAGCTTCACTTTGTGTGAAGTACTCGTGGTACGATTAAATGGTGATATACCAGTGAAATATGGACTTCGTTTAAATTCTGAAGCAAAGTATTCAGAACTAAAACGAGATCTTGAAGATCTCTGCGAAATTCCTGCAGAACGCTTACTTCTGGCAGAAGTAGCTTTCTCACAAATTCGACAGATTTTAAATGACGAGAATCGCATTAACCCTTCAACTGCTACAGAACTCTTTGCCTATGAACTTCCACATATTGCACAGGAGAGCAGTAATTCAGCATCTGAAGAAAACGGTATGCATTTGTTTGATTTATCAGGTTAGGGGTATTTATGTTGATATATTTACAGACGCTGAGCTTGTTTTGAGACAGAGTCCATTGGCTAGAAGCCCTGAGGTAAGAAGCAGGTCGGCATTATGCATGCCCAACATACTATGCTTTAAGGTACGCACATTTCTATTTAGACTTTCAAAACACAAACAGTTTGCACAAAATATCGTAATCATTAATTAATTCGTTATTTGTATCACATTAGACAAACTTGCAAAAAAAATTTATTATATATAATATGTGCCGTCCCCAATGGATATATAGGTAGATATTTTACAATTTACATGGTTTTATTATTTCGCTTGGTTATTGCCTTTTTTTTTGTAAATAATCACGAGCAAGCAACGCTTCTTATTTACCAATATTTTTTTAGCGATTTTTACCTGATAATAACCTACCTACTTCTAAATAAATAACGTATATGAGCGGGCGTGTGGCGCTTATTGCATACTTACACATCTTTTTTTTAAATAAATTTGTAGAATCCCGATTATCCGGGATTGGATGATACGGATAATCAAAAAGATTCGTGTTTCTATTCTGAACACAAATGTGCGTAAATAGCGCTGTACTGTAAATAATAAATTTGCTTCATCCTCTACAATCGATATAGCAATAAAAACTGCCGACGAACTATATGGGTTTAACGTACATTTGCGCTCAGAATACCTCCATAAATTATTATAAATAATTGCAACTCTGTAGCTATGCTACACGTCTCCCTGCAACGTTTTTGCCCCGTAGTACACAACAATCACAATATATACCGCATGCGCTCGTGTCTGGTCTCGTCACTCGTGACATACGCGAGTGCGTTCGCACGTATAACGCGAATGACCATTTACATTCGCCGGGGGTTCAATTCACTTAAGTTGACGATATTAGCCACCAGGTGTCTCGCCTCTTGTGCGAATGTGTAAATGCGCCTTAAGTAATCGCGCATTTTGAAGCTACAAGAAACTTCAACTGTCATTAGATTGCTATACCTATACACCTAGGATCCGTCTAACGTGTATTCGTTTCACGTTTTTTTTTTAACTATTCTCCCACTGATTTTTATATATAACTGGATAACGTAACCAATGTTAAATGTTATGCGCCGCCATGTTGGAAAAAGTGAAGTTTCACTTCATTTCAAATACGAGTTAAAACTATGCCGAGAATAGCCGTAAGACTACACTTTTTCCAAGATGGCGGCGCCCATCTAGTCACACTGCGCCCTATCACATACTTCATCCAGTTATACATTTAGATCAGTCGCGTCTGATTTATTTCTTAAAATCTACTCTGTATATTTGAAATTTATGTTTTGTATTTGAATCTCTTCATTTTTACTTGCCTAGTTTGTCCTAGAAAATCTCGACAATAAAAAACGTATTTACGACACAAAGTGGTTTCTAATTACTTTACTTACCTTGTAGAAAGGCGGAACAAAATTTTATACGCAATCATGTTGAATTATCCAGAGTGGAACTCCAATATTCGTCATTAATCAGTTCCTGAAGAGAGAATGAATATCAAACGCATTTTTCTTGTAGGAATTACATAACTAAAAATGGTTTAATCCGTCACTAGCTCCGACTTTTGTCCATCTATTTTCAACAAGAAAATATTCACTCGAAACTCGTTCTAAACAAGAGTAAATGCTTGAAACTGAGCTAACTGAGGATCAGCGCCTAACATCGATTTGTTTCACGATTTTTCTTGCCTCCTGTCGCGATCAGTTTAATGTATAATATTTTCTCTCTGTTTATTTGAAGTTTTTGTTTTGTATTTGAATCTCTTTAGATTTACTTGCATAAAAAAGGGCTAATATTGGAGTTCCACTATATTTTGTATCCTCTTTAAATTAAATTCTTTATTTTATATTTGGATTATGAGGGTCTAGTTTTATGGAACCGCACCCGACCCATACCCGCAAATGACCCGCGAATCGTTGTTTTCCAGTTATAAGACCCGCATTCTGATTTATCAGATCCGCACTGCACCCGCGATCCACAAAAATAAGTGCAGACACCGAGATATATTCCCATTTGACGCTTAACCCACCCATGTTTTTAGATTTTAAAACCAGACTCGCTTACTTACTGTTGACCCCATAGACTACATGTCCTTGCCTCTGATCTCTATATATAAACGAATAGCGTATGCAATGTTAAATGCGTGTGACTAGATGGGCGCCTTCATGTATTGTTAGTTTCACCGTTATTTCAAACGCGAGTCAAAACTATGCCGAGAGTGGCTACACTTTTTCCATGATGGCGGCGCCCATCTAGTCGGCGGCCTATCTCATACGCTATCCAGTTATATATAGAGATCAGTTTTGCTGTAACCCGCGGCTCTGATGAACTTTACACCTGAATCTAGTGACAAGACTAACGATTATGAAAGTTAAGTAAATTGTTTAAAATTAAAAGTTTGATCAGTAAAAGGTAATTGTTTCTAAAACTGCAACTAATGACGTTAATGTTGTCATTAAAAATAAATAACGTATAAATAATATTAAAGTTCAATTAAAACTTGAAAAATTAAAAAAACAAATATGCAACCAAATATCACACACGAAACGTAAGCTTGGGAGTAATTTTTTTTAAAAATAATTTTCGAGATTATAAGCCGATACTGTAAAGCTAAATTCACGACGTGTGTTGTTTTTGTATTGACCCGTTTTTGAGCGCGCGTTCTAGCTTTTGGATTTTAACAGAGTCTACTTTTCGCTACTTTTTACATCCCTAATGTGAGTAACTGGGTAGGTGTTACATTACAGACGGAAGCAACGGCTTTAAAGCTGACTTCCGATCCATCCAAGAATGGAACGAAACTTTAAATCTAAGGTTACAAGCCGACTGGATGTCAGTATCTTGGGAATTACCGAAATGCGATGGAAGGGACAGGATAAATCAGAACAGACAATCATACATCTTTTCAAAATCTATGGAATGAAGTAGGCAACAATTGAAATTAACGCTTGTGACAAAAACTTTGTACTTCACTCTGAAAGAATCATGCCATTACAACTCAAAGCAAGACTTTTTAATATAAATAATATTTAAATATATGCGCCTACAACCTATTACAATGATGAAATAATCGAAAATTTCCATGAACAACGTTAAATGTTATGAGCTATACCAAAAATGACCAAATGAACATCTTACGAATATTGTATTCAAACTACCGCCTCGAAGACTATATTTGGACTTCCCCCCGCATACGACAGTAAAAATAGTGTGAAATCCAATAGATTTCCTTACAATTGGAAAATGATTCCGAAACTTCGTGAAATTAGTAAGAACATATCCCGGAAGAGACATCTACAGTCATATAATTAAATATATAATTCTCTAATAGAAGGCTCGTGAAGCGTAATATTCTGCCGCTCACTTTTGGGGACGAAATGGCAGAAGTTTGGGGCACCTTTCATGTGGTCGCCACTAGTACTCGTATTAGCGCTTTCTGTACATAAACGGAATAGTAAAACGCGCGATATATTTATTCTGGAAATTTATATTCTTCATAAACTGTAAAAAGTATAAAATAAAAAAGAGATTGTGATTATCATGAAATATTTTTACCGCATATGCGAAGGTAATGCCATCTTTCATATTAGGAATAAACTATTAGAGCCGCGGCAGCTAAATACTATAGCATGAGCCTTTTATTAGAAAATTGTGTATTCAATGGTTATTTGTAAACTAGAAATCAAACTTAAGAAAATAAAACGATCAATACGAACTCCAAAAAATAGATATGAAGAGACTCAAAGATCTGAATACTAAAGAACAAATATGCCAGAAGAATATGGGAGTGATTAAAGTACCAAAAGAAAAATGGAACCTCCTAAAAGAGCTTACCCAAAAAACGTTAGTTAAACCTACAGCACAATAAAAAACATCCATAGACTGTATAGTCCATGAAATATTACGGGAACTAAGAAGAACTCACCCACAAAACAAGTTAGTTAGTCACCCACAGCACAAAAAAAACATCCATAGACTGGATGACACAAGAAATACTACTGGAAGTAAGAAGAGAAGCTAAACAAGTACAAAGGGATCCACAAACAGATCAAAGTGAAGATCAGGCTGACCAAGAAAACATGTATGGACATATAGAAATGATAGACATGTAACAGAAAGCTTCAGAAAAAGCCTATGTATGGAAGGAATATGTTTAACACCTTTTCAACGATGCACGGTCGGATGATCATGATACAAACGAGGTGAATGGTGGACTTAGTATAACGGCTTATTTTCATACCATCCTCTTTCTGATTACAAAATGTTCTAGGTTCAGTCACTTCTTCTTAGCTTCTTGTGATATTTCCTGAATTTATAGTATAGTTTGATCACTATTAAGTCTTGCGATAATTTCTTGACAGCAATGAAGACATCATCAGGTTGTTTCAGCATGTTTGTTCTTTCACTTTGACTTTGGTGTTTTTTATTGTCTGGGTATAGGACTCCGAGTTATATATGAATATGGTCAGGTTTATTCCTATTTCTTTTTGCTTTGTACATTCTATCTGCTACATTTGCAGATAGCCATAAAAAAAAAACATGAAAACCGTAAAAAACGTCCTGATAACGTATATTCCGAAATGCTACAGCTGTAGTGTCACTCACAACCTGAGTTTCTAAATATTGTTACAGAACTATTTAATCACATCTACAATATTGTAGAGATATTTACAGAATGGATGACCTCTATATTCATAACAATTCCTAATAAAATAAAATAAAATAACAATTCCTAATAAAAGAAAGAAATGTGAATGTGTGAATAATACCGACCGATCAGTCTCATGAACCATATTGTTAAATTAAAACATTCTTTAGGATCATACACGCCAGAATTTATCGAAAATGTGAAGAACATATTGGTGAAACTCAGTTCGGGTTTAGAAAATTAATGGAAACGAGGGAAGCAATACAGGTCGTGATACCGAGATGTAGAGGTATGGGAAGAGATGTGCATGCCTGTTTCATCGATTTTGCCAAGACAACGTGAACCATGACAAAATGATTCAAGCACTGCAAAAGACAGGTATGGAAAAAAAGACCTGCGCTTTATCGCAAACATGTATTGGAACCAAACAGCGATAGTAAAAATAGACGACGGCACTACAGAAAAATTAAAATCCAAAGGGGGGGTACGGCAAGGTTGCGTATATCGAGAATATTCCAAGAGGCACTAAATGACTCCAATGAGAGCATTAAAATGGATGGTGAAAGTATCAACAACAGAAGATACGCCGATGATAGATACCATAATATTAACTGATAGTTTAGAGGTTTAGACCACGCTGTGCAACTGGCTGCCAGGAAACCTATTTGTGGCCCGCGAGATGCGGCTCGTGAGAATTTGTTTTATTTTGGACCGTTTTAATATTTTATCAGATATAAACTGACCTGTCATTTCCCTCCGAATTGTCTGATAAATAAAAAATGGCCCGCGGTCTAAGAGGAATTGGACACCGCTGGCCTTCAGGATTTAATGACCAAAGTCAACGTCACAAGCGAACGTTTAAATATCCGTAAGACAAAATATATGGCGATATGTGAGAACGAACCATTACGAACGACAAATTGGACCACTCCATGGAAATATGAGCAAGAATAGAGCAAACCAGATCAGCGTTTTATAAATTGAAGAAAATGATCTTCAGCTGTGATCTATCATTACACCTTAAGATCACAATGGTAATATGTTATGTTCTGTCTGTTCTGCTGTGGAGTTGAGGCGTACACACTAACAGAGGCTACGCAAAAGAGTATAGATGCATTTGAAACGCGGTTACACAAACGAATTCTATGAATACCTTGGATCCAACATGCATCCTATAAAGAAGTGCTCCAGCGTATTAGCAAAGATAGAGAACTTTTAAAAATCATTAAGAAAAGGAAACTGGAGTACTTCGGACACGTAATGAGCAACAATAAATATTGGATACTACAGCTTGGGTTACAGGGAAAAGTAAATGGAAGAAGAGGGCCGAGACGAAGGAGCAACTCATGGTTTAAAAATCTCCGCCAGTGTTCCTCACGTCGATTCAACTATTTCGAGAAGCAGTCGACAAAGTGAAAATAGTCATTTTTATCGCCAACATCTCCAACGCTAAGAAGAAGAAGAAAAAGGGTTATAAATTGAGCCGGATTTGTACCCGGGTCTTCTAGCATGCCAGTCCTGCGTTTTACTGCTCGGCAACCCTGCTCCTTCGTGTACTTTCCAGATATGCGTGGTACTCGGGACTGACCAAAAACTAACAACCCAGCGATTGTTCCCGGAATGGGCGGGTGCTAAGGCTGAATTAGAAAACTCATGAGGTGTCTTAATGCCAGATACTTTTTAGAATGAAATGTCGAATTCCGAAATAAGTACATCTCAGGCGAGTCGTATGCACCAGACCACTGCTTCATGTTTAAGAAATGGCATCAAATGTCAAACAATAATCTGAAACCTCCATACCCGCTTTTGAACTAAGAAAATAAATGATTGAACTCTTAAAATTTCCCACCTCAATGGCGAACCGTTTCGGGACGAAAAATATTAATTGAATAATCATCTGCAACCCTATCTGATGCAAATTGCAGGTCGGGCAATAAATCATAGAACAGGTCATGAAATTCCAGTACCTTGGCGTGGAAATCATAAGCCATAAAGACCTAGCAGCAGAAGTACGGAGAGAGCAACAAAAGCGGCGCAGATATCCGGCGCGCTTAACAACATTATCTTGCGAAACAAATATATGACGCAGAAAAGTAAAATCCGAATCTATAAGGCATGCATAAGACCTATTGACCATATGCCGCTAAAACCAGAGCCGACACATTAAGAACTACGGAGATAAGAGCACTGCAAGTCATAAAAGGGGTTACACTTCGCGACAAACATCACAGCTAAAACATAAGGCAAGATCTAGAAATATAGGACATTGTAAAGTGGACGGGGAAAAGGGAATGGCGGGATCACGTCGAACACGACCGCTTGGCAGACCACCGAAACGATGGTTGAAGTTGCACCAAGAACAGGGACAAACCTATAATGAAGAAGAAGAAGGAAGAGGAGGAGGACTGGCGAACCCTGTATATGCAAATTGAACCCCGACCGGAGATGGAAGGAGTGCTTTTATTGGATCAAAACCAAGTGAATGGTAATAAATAAAATTATCGTCGCATCGTATTGTATGCTATGGGAATCTGCATAATGCTCATAACTCACTCTGACGTTAGTCGCTCAGCTTAGCTAGAATCTTCGGTACCTGTTCAGTCATGGAAATAACAGGAATCGACGTAGATTGTTGTACTTTTAGATTATTCATTCGTATTATTTCGTACGGATACCAATATAAAATGTTATGACCTCAATAAAATGTGCATCGCTTGAGTTCGGAAAAACGGCGCCGGAAACAGCTTTTTAATTATAAAAGCTGATTAAATATCTGACATATTGTTTGTAATACTAAGGTGGCAAAAGAAATTTATTTAGAAGTTATTAGTTTGTTAAATTAAATTATAGATTTTAATTTAACAAGCAACAAATTTTAATTTTTATTTCGTAATAGGCATGTTTTTTATTTAATTTAAATTGGCTAAACCTTGTTTCAAATTTCAAAGAAACTTATTTATCTACTAATCTCTACTAATCAGATTGCTTATTTCCTGAAAATAATCAATCTGATTGGTAGGCAAAACGCGAGAGATTTCAACAAGCTCCTTCGAATTTTAAACGGTAGTTTAGTGTAATGCTAGAAATTTTTATTTCAATTATTCAACTTTTTATTGTAGTTGTGAAATTAATATTATTTGTGTATTAAACCTTTTGCAACGCTAAGTTTAAATGCTTTTTATGTTGTACATATGTTTTTTTTTTTGCTTTTTGTCAGTAAGTAAAATCTGGTGAAATTAATTGTATTACAGAATGCACGGGCTAACAGTATCGACTTAACGACGGCCGCCAGACGATTCTCAAATGGTGTTCACTTTAAGCGTTCTATACATTCCAATGTTTACACAGGTAAAAGTTCAAAAACCTATAACTTTATATGGGTTTTTTTAAATAATATTTATGCAGATGTTCCAGTGAAAAGCCCAACATATTTAATAGCAGTTCATCGAAAATGTGTGCGTCAAGAAACGTATTTTCTCTCCCAACACAAGTTAAAACCAAGTATATTTGGTGTACCTATTTTATTGGGCTGCAATAGTGCCAGCACTTGCCAAAGTATATATGAATCGGTGTGGGAACAAGTGACTAGGTTGCTTAGCCCCTTGCCGCAAAGTGATCAAACAAACCATGCCCAAGATTGGTAAATTATTAAAATTCTTAATGATTGTATAAATTATAACAATTTATTTTAGTGATGACTCGCTAGGATATGAATTTCCATTTACTTTAAAAGCTGTCTTACAAGGCGGACAAATTTGTGCCCTTTGTCATTGGACGCAATTTTGCCGAGGATGTAAGTTGCCTTGTTCAGAGGAATTGCTCTTTGATATTTGTAAATCAGGACAGAATGTTATGTGTATAGCCATTGATTGGGATCCTACTGCATTACATTTGCGTTACCAAAGTAGTCGTGAAAGAGTAAGTTTATTTACATACATGTATACAATTATGCAATTATAAATAATTTAATTTAGGTTTGGATTGAAAATGAATCAATTGTCACATGTCGAAAACTTCATACAGAACCAATTGATTTAGACTATTGTTTAAAGGCCTTTACATCTGAGGAGAGGTTAGAAGCCAAATATCACTGTTCTAATTGTAAAGACAAACAACCAGCAACTAAAAAACTTCAAATTTGGCGGCTGCCCCCCATTTTAATAATCCACCTGAAGCGTTTTGATTTCTGCAATAATAAATGGGTGAAAACTCAAAAAGTCGTTAATTTTCCATTTAAGAACTTTGATCCCACGGCATATTTGGCGTCGGTTCCACAGGAAACCATTTTGCGACATAAACAATTGCGCGAGAAACGATTGGAACTCACAACTGACAATACATATAATCATTTGACTGATAAGATACTTGAAGAAGTACCTAATGGATTAGAGACCAGCGAAAAGATTGGAAAACTGGTGGATTTAGGAGAAACTGACTCAATTCCTAAAAATATAGAAAAACCTTCATTGAAAAGGCGAGAACGGTTGGAATCTACAAGTCTTATAAAAACTCCAATTATAGATGAGGATTTGCAAGATTTTCACCAACATAAATTACTTGATGGTCAAGATAGCTTCGATCTGAAATATCAGCTGTATGCAGTTGTTGTAAGTTTTTTTTTTGCAAATACTTCAAATACAGCTTGACCAGTATATATTGGCATGTGAAAAAATATTTTAAATAAAATTTTCTATCAAATTTTGCAAGGCGTCACGGGCCTTAGGCGCAAAAATACTTTTTCAGAGACAGTACAGTACTTTGCTTCAAGGTAGCGCTACCACTCCCACTTTCAAGTCGGAAATACTTGTGCGCACCTATAAGTTGTCAGCAGTTAGACTTGGTCAAGCTGTACATACAATAGATTATATAGCAGGAACAAAAAGTTTGGAAACGGTCAAATACCTTAAAAATACACTTCAAATTAAAAAAACAAAAAACACGTGTTTAATATTAAAAAAACCCAAGTAATTATGCTTAATTAAAGCGTCCCCCTTATGGGTGGAAAGTAGGGCAACTTTAAAATGTTAAATAGAAATTTTTTATTGCAAATTCAGGTTCTACTGTAAAAAATATATAACTTTTATTTGAAAAAGTTTTTTGTTATCATATTGGGTGGCGATGTAATCGCAAGATTTGTGTTTTCGGTGATTACAGCGCCACCTTCAATGTTTACAAAAAAAATTACTAGTAAAATTTATATATTTTTTTTCCGCACAATCGTAATCTGCAATAAAAAGTGTGGATTACCTCTTGAAAATTTTAGGTGCTTCTCACCCCAGCTCAAGGGGAGAAACTTCATATTTTAAAATGAAAAACTCCACGTTTTATTGCAGATTCAGAGTGTGCAGTATATCAATTTTTCAAGTAACAATTTTTTGTAATCAATGTAGGTGGCGCTGTAATCGCAAATAACTCAAATATTGCGATAATTTTTTTCTGCAAAAACAGCGCCACCTAATAGATTACAAAAAAATGTTACAAGTAAAAGTTATGTATTTTTTAATGTAGGACGTAAATCCGCAATAAAAAATGGGGGTTTCAACCTAAAATCGTAAAGTTACCCCCCTTTTCACCCACAAGGGAGTAAGTGGGACGCTTTATTTTATTAAATAGATTATTTTTTAATATGATACACGTGTTTTTTGTTTTTTAATTGGAAGTGTAATTCTCATGATATTTGACTTTTTGTCCTGTATAAATTCAGTACAAATTATATGTCCCCCTTGCAAATTACTTATTTATTAATTTATTTATTTTCTCTACAATAATTTTATAATTCCGACTCGTTTTATTATAAAGTTCATAATTAAACAACTTTTTATTATGCAAGGAGCTATTGACCAATGAGAGTCGAGAAACAAATACAGGCGCCATTAATCGCATGGCAACCAACGGTGCCGTAGAAAAAAATTATGTAAGCAACTCGCACATAATGGAACGGTGTGTGTGGCATGTAGCGCCGTGCTGTTGAAAATAAAGGTCGTCCATGTCCATAGCATCAACTTCAGGTCAAAAAAAGTCGATTAATATCGTTCCATATCGCATTCCATTCACGAAACGACCGTTATTTTCAAAAAAATTCGGACCAATGACGCCACCAGCCCAAAAACCGCACCAAACTGTCACTGTTTCGGATAGAGAGGTTTTTCGAATATTTATCTAGGGTTTTCAGACCCCCAAATGATGCAATTTTGTTTATTAACATAGCCATCAAGGTGAAAATGGGCCTCGTCGCTCAGAATGATTTTCTTGAAAAAAATGGGGTAATTTGCTTGCATTTCACCCAATCAGTGGACGTTTGGCGTTGTCGATGGTCTGCTGGCTTTAATTCTTGAGTTAGCTGGACTTTCTAAGCCCTTCGACCAAGATCTTTGTGCAAAATACGATTCAAACTGGTTTGTGATATACCCAATATGCGAGCAGCACGAACTTTACGAATCGTTTCTGCAAAATTTTCACCGTTTTATAGTGAATTTTCACAACTTTGATGCGTTGTTCAAGTGTACAGCTTGACCAGTAAATATTGGCATGTGAAAAAATATTTTAAATAAAAATTTCTATCAAATTTTGCCTTAGGCTTTGCTTCAAGATAGCGCTACCACGAAGGTGACCAGACGTCCCGGTTTTGAATCAGTTGTCCCGGTGTCCCGAGAGGTACCCTTTGTGTTCCGGTTTAGAATTTTCAAGAAATAAACTTCATTTTTTTACATAAAATGTAATATTTTTACAATTATGTCTATCAAAAATATTCAATTTTTGACAAATTAAAATATACCATTTATTGTACATTTTCACGTACTCGAAAAAATTTTAAGACTCGCCGTTTCGCGTCGCAAATTCTTCAAAGTTGAAAAAAGAAACGTCGATATCTTGAAAACGGTAATCCTGAGCAAAAAAATTTTAAATAACTTTTTAAACATCGTCTAAATACCCATAAAAAAGTCAAATGACTTTTATCCGTTTCTTCTAAAAAATCAAAATCGTGTTTTCCCCTTTTGACCCCCACAGAAACGTTTGTGTAAAAATTTCCTTTGAGAAATTAAAGTGGACAACAAGTGCTATTTGAAGCTCTTTAAAAAAAAAATATCCGATGCTGCGTTTGGCGTTGTGACGCGTTTTAAGTTTAAAAAACAAACGACAATATCTTCGAAACGGCACCTCTGA
>JARJDX010024666.1:0-28804 GCA_030264735.1 Gymnusa sp. GC000175 | reverse complement strand
TAACAAAAATCATCAAAGTATTGACGAAAATAGTTTATTTGACCAAAATAATCAAAATTTAAATGAAAATTGTTTAAATTAAAACTAAAATCAAGCATGTTTTTATAAAAAAAATAAAAATGGGAGTAAAAACAGTAAAAATGATTGCTTCAAAGACTATTTATATTTTTTAAATATCTAAAAATTTATTGTACCACTAAGACCAATGTACCACTAGTGGTACATGTGCCACAGTTTGAGAAACCCTGGTCTAAATAATTTTAACACAAACTATTAATCATATTTGGTTAACAATCTAGGAAAAGTTGGCATTTACTTAAATGTTTGCATAAGTGGTTTTTGTGCTAATAATGAAATCGCACGATTTCCGAAAATCTGTACGATTCTTGTCTATTTCATATATTGGGTAAATAATTACATCGATGAAGTGCATATCTTATTGGTCATTTCTGTCCTTTAAGAAGTTATTTTTGTATTAGTAAGTTTAGGTAAACTGAAATTTTTTTTACAATTTTATTTTAGATTCCAAAGGTTCTTCTTAGTGTCAACATTGACATTGTGACGTGGTACTGACTTTGCTTAACAGGGTTCAAAATAAAAGTCACAATTTAATACTAACGCATAAGTTAAAGTTTTTATTCGCAAAATTTTAAACAAAATTTAAAGTCCCAAAATAATTTATTACTTAAGTCCAGGATATACGTTGCTACTACCAGACTAGCGAATAGGACAAGGAGTCCAGCCTGGCCCGCCGAGGACTTACGCTGTGACTTGTCAGACTAGGGAGGAATGGTAAGTGGGAGGTCGGAATGAGCCAAGAGCTCAAATGACTGAATAATCCACACGCTTTTATTCGCAAAATTTTAAACAAAATTTAAAGTCCCAAAATAATTTATTACTTTATAAGTTCAGTATTTTAATGGTAAATGTCCAAAATCCGTGTAGGATGTCAACTGACAAGCCGAGGATTTACGCTGCTACTGTCAGGCTGTCGGAACAGTTAGTGTTACGGAGGCGATAGATTGCTAGTTAGAGTCTGCGACCAGACTAGCGAAGAGGACAAGTAGTGTAGCTGACCCAACGAGGATTTACGCTGCGACTTGTAACACTAGAGAGAAAGGGTGGTTGGCGGTCAGAATGAGCCAAGAGCTTAAGAGACTAAATAATCCACACGCTTCGCTATTTAAGCATAAGAAGTATACTTAAAGGATGCAAACTATATATATTATCCCAGGTCTTTCCAGTAAGTCAAAAAATGTTAAAATAATTGTAAAACCAAAATAACATCTGTACCCCATAACCTTTATATACAACTATATTTAATAATTTTGTAACAGTCTTCGACAATGGCGCAAGCCGAAACATATGTTAGAAACAAATTTAATAAAAACAGTGATATGTTACAAAAAGCTACTAAACTTTTACTTAAGTCAAAAAACCTTCAAAATCGGTATAAGAAATTGTATAAAATATTCCTTCTCAGCGAAAAAACAATTGAATGTGATTCAACGCTACTTAAAATTCTTAGCCAAGCAACAATCAACAACGGTTATTAAAAAATGGAGGTGTGGTCACCACACGACTTTCATTTACTAATTTGAGAAATTTTTTGGGTTAACTGAAAAAATGATTAAACAAAATTTGTGTAAAATTTATTTTTACACACTTTTGTACTCTTATGTTTTTTTCATGAACTCAATAGATTTTGAAATATATGCAAAAAACCTAAAAACCTCACCAATAAACTACCACTTCCTATTTTTGGATTTCACCCAAAAGTCACTGGGACCTCCCAATTTTTATTAAAAGCTTAAATATAAATTTTCAGGACAATCAGTTTATCCGTCTGGGCTGTAGAGAGGACACAGACACACAGACAGACACACAGACACACAGACAGACACCAACTCGAAATCAACTTTTTCTGAATGAAAGAGGTCGAAAACGGATATTTCCGCAAAAATCTCGATTTTGAAAATTGTCGCGATTACTATACTTTAATTTACCTTGTAAATGAAAGTAAAATGGGAGTAAAATAGGAAAAATGTTTGGTTAAAGGACTATTTAAATTTTTTAAGTAACTAAATATTTTATGTACCACTAAAACTAGACTAACGTAACACTAGTGGTACATGAACCACACTTTGAAAAACCCTGGTCTATACAAATTTTTAGGTTATTTTAAAAATTCGTTTATAACTTTTTTATTGAGTAAACCGATTTTGGAATCTTTATTCCCTTTTCTCAAAAATTGTTTCATTATAAACACAGCAAGACAAAAAACAATTGGCAACTTATCGAATAGATATTTAATTGTTAATAACCAAGTAAAGATAAGCAAGCAATTAAGAAATAATGTTCACCAGAAACCCTAAGACAAGCTTACCAGACTAATAAAACAGAAATGAATAAAATTAAAAGGGAAACATGATCCAAAAATATTAGGGAATTAACCAATAAAAAACTAACTAGGCCAATAGCTTAAATGCGAACAATTAAAATATATTACCTAAACCAAACAGAAAACAGAGGTGTGTTTTCAAATCATGTTAAAAATGACCTCCAACCTAATAAAAAAGTGGGCAGTTTTTCAAAAAATCGTGGAAAGAGAATGACGGATTAAGATTGTGAAGAAATTACCAACAAAATAAAGAAAACACCTAAAACAGGAAATCGGCAGATTATGACTTGATTACGGAAGAAACTCTAAAACAACTGGAACAACAAGGAAGCAATTAGCTTATAAAAAAATTATGTGCTAAGTATACACAAAGCAGTCCAAATAATAGTGATCCCGAAACCTATTAAAACCCCAAATGAACTAGAGTCATATCGATCTAGATATTTGTTTTTGGTCATTGCTACACTATTTAAAAAACTACCGCTGAAAAGACTAAATCCTATTTTAAAAAAGTAAAAGGTAATATCGGAACATAATTTTAATTTAAAGACTTAACTCTGTTCACAAATAAACAACAAAATGGCTGCAGCTAATGATTCCTGTCGTTTGGGTTTAATTTATGAAAATTGGGGAGAAAATTTTTATTTAAAGTAAAAATTCGAAATCATTTAAAAACATAATAAAATTAAAACCATAACTAATAGAAATATAATAAACGAAATAATTGATTCAAGTGTAGCATACACCTTATGCCAATGATCAATGATTAAAATTAACTTTTAATTTTATTTATAATTTAAGAATAAATAACGATACAGGTGTTCCAACAAACGATGCTGATTTTAATAAAATCAATTCATACAAACTCGAAGGCGGACAACTGAAAGGTGATTAAAGTGAAGAATATTAATAAGTTAACTAAAATTATTCGACACATTTATTTTTAAGATAACAAGGTACGACATATAAATACTAATTTTTCGGGAAATTAATTTTAAAAAAATATTTTTTTTGCAGTAAAGCGACGAGTATGATATATTAACTCAGTTATACTTTAGATATAAACTGAATAATTTCTATTAAATTCCAACCTTCTTCCAACTACTCTTATCACTAAATTAAACTTAACAAAGGATATAACCTAATAGAGCAAGAGAGAAAAAAAATGGTCTGGTATTGTCCATACCAGGTTGAACAAAAGTATAATATGCAGGGTAGATACCAAAACCTGGCCAAAGCCATATCATTGTTATTTTTTTATCCAATTTTAAAATCCGATATATCATATTACCATTCTACATTCCCTGGTCAAGCAATTGATGCAAATTGTTAAGTAGTGCAACAAACAAATCACTATTAGCCATGAAAAAAATGCAGCCTTTACGTTAAAATGCAAGCTTCTAAAAGTCGCGTTGACGTGATTTTTGAATAACTTTTTTCCTTTTTCATGGAAAAATGTTAATTTTTACTTCACTAAATAATTTGCATTACTTTTAATGTTATTTTACCTAATATTTTTGTTATAAATAAGGAAAAACTATGGAAATATTATTAGGAAAGAAAACGGAATTAATATTTTTGTTTTCGTCAAGATCAAAAACTAAAAAAATACCGGATTTTCTTTCTGGCCATTTTAGTGTCCCTATTAAATTTGGGTTTATTTCGAAATACAAAGGTAGAAAGGCTTATTGAGTTTTTCAACAGCGCAGCTCATATGCAGGTTTGGGGAAATCCCCGTTTTTCTTTGAATTTATTATGGTTTCATTACAGGTGCAGTACTAAGTTCGTTTTAACTTTAAATAAGACAGTGTTTATATTTTCTGGAGTATACGTACATACTACATACATTAAATTAAAAGGTAAAATTTGTAAAACTTAAATATGTAATGTAATTTAATTTCGATGCACGAAAACTATATATTTTGTGTAGCAAAATGATCAGTAACGTAGGAATATTTTTTGTTTTTAGTCGCTGCTAAAATCCTACTATATACCATTATATAAATCGTTTTATCTGGGCTCTGGGAGAAATTCTCACCATTCCATGTTTAATTGCAAAGTAAAACAAGTATGTCGCCCCAAAGATGAAAAAAAAAACATTACTCTATAACAAGCCCAAATTTAGCCATTAGTAATTATTTATCCTTTTAAGCTCTTCCCATGCATAGTTTTATGGAAATACACATCATTTACTTTTCCTTTTAATTTAAAGGTATTAACATTATGAAATAAAAATATATATATTTTCATATAACTTCTTCTCTCGCACGCCGTGTTTCAATCACATATTTAATCATGATGATAGTTTGGAACACGTTACAAACGAAGACGTGCTGAGAAGAGCGAAAGTACATCGAGAACTCCTTACTCCAAAGGTAAGCGCAGAAAAATAGCATATCTTGGCAATATCCACTTCTACAACTAATTATAAAGGGTAAGATTAAAGGAAGAATAGTTATAGAAAGAAAATAAGCATCTTAGAACATACGAAACTGGACAAGCGTATAAAACGCCGAACAACTGTTCCGTTTTGCGGAAGGTCGAAAAGCGCTTGTTGCTGTTCGTCAACGTCGGGGAGACCTGATACGACACAAAGAAAAAAAAGAAGATAGTTTAGCTACAACATGAGTCAAAGGGAACAATTTTCAAACAACCTCATCTTAACCCAAATTTTGTTCTTATTATTTAACAATTCTCTTTCATGTATACTGTATAGTATTACGAACAAACATATACTTGTTAATTAATGTGGGTAATCAAACAGGTGATATGGTTAATTAGTGCTCTTATTGCAATGTTCGAAGTTTTGCTTAAATAATTAAAAGCCCTCCATTAAACAATATAAATGTATGCAGGTAAAGCAACGCGATTTTATTTGAATAATTTTATGTTATTATGCATTTAATGCTTTATAAATATATCATATTGTTGACTCACCTACCGTGTACTTTATAATAAAGGCTCCAAGTCTTTTAACTAATCTTAATAAAATAATTGCGTTGCTTAATCAAATATGATAATGCGTTTTATTGTATCAATATAGCTAGTATAATAATCTTATAATTATTATTGAGTTAATTTATCACCTTGTTGGGGTCAGGTCACGTTGTGCAATTTAATTTTTCTCTCTTTATTATGCAACTTTTCTAAAAGATCAGAAGTCGTAAAATAAAATTTGTAAAACTTACATGTAAGTGGCTTGATATCTTGTTAAACTTACGACAAGAATATAATTATCATCATTGGCATTCCCATCACATTTTTATAATGTTCTTACTTTAAAGACTTGCTATACATGGCGTTACTAGTTGCTGATTATGTTAAGCCGACCGTTGCGTAATTAACTTATGTTTTAATTGACACTTTCGCGCAAAAAATATGACATTTAAGTGTAACTGTCAATCTGCTGCAATTATTATATTCTTTTATACCAGTCCAAAAATGGCAGAACACTTTTTGCTTAGCCAACTTGCATAGTATGATGGATATTAATTTCATTCAGGCATGAAAATTATTTCAGCTCCCTTGTAAAATGAATTTGCATGGCATCAGTAAGTAAAATAAGCTGTCATATTTGCATGGAATATTATTGTATGAATTAATTATAATTAGTTTGAAACGTCAGATTGAAGATTAGTTTTTATTTTAGACTTTATTTAAGGTTTGTTTATATTTATTTTTGATAAAAGATAACACAACATGGTGCTTTAATAGTCGCGTGATTATTATGTGCACAATATTTTATTTTTAATTATTTTATTGGCTGGATGATGGTTTTTTAATAAACAATATGATGAAAATTAAAAAGAATAATATTTCCTATTAATAATTTATTGTAAAGTACGGCATATCACCACGTATTTTTAAAGTCCTCACGTATTCAAATTAAAGCTAATACATAGGTGTTTTTTTTTATTAGGACCTTAAACCAAATTTAGTTGTGCATTTTATTAAAACCAAAACTTTTTCTTAGTCGACGTTTACAAATGTTTTAAATAAAAAATCTGATTTATCACTTTTAAAACTTGGCAGCCTTTAAGAGGAGTTTTTCATTACTTTTCATGAGCAAATGTATTCCAAATGCAGGCTAGCTTAACAATGGAAAATTTTTACTAGACCAGGCATAGCCTAGATTAAATAAGTCAACAACCCTACACAAAATATCTACAGATTTAAAGTATGATTTTGTGTTGAATATCATTTTATTTATTTTACTTTTTAAAAACTGTGAACTTTACGAAACATAAAAATATGAAGTAAAACCAAAAATAAACAAAACTTTTAATACAGAGTGACTACTTTGTGAAGTTGAAAGATAAAATGGATCAATCTGTAGATTTGAATTGCATTACAAATTATTTTATATAGTACAAAAAAAACACTATTTTAGGATTATGTTCATTAAAGATTTTTTGTTAATATTTTTGAAACTATTGAAAATTTATTTTAGGGACGTTAAAATAGGTTTTTTGCTCCGAAATATATCAATTTGATAAAGAAATAAGAAAGACACGATCTATTTAAATTATTTCACTTCAAGGAAGAAGCGAAAGAAATGTTATTTTTGGTCATTATTTGGGACGAAAATTTTAAAATCGTTTAATTAATGCATTTTTTGTGAGTTCTCATAAATTTCTACTTAAAGTTGGAAATTTTATTGCATTTGACTGTTTTAAAACTACACCTAACATCCTATTCTTAGGTTTTTATTGGTCTAAAAGTTCTCTAAAAACCATCTTGCAGCTAATAAATTTCTCTATGACATCATGTAGTTTTAACATCCGGTTCAAACTTGTCAAAGTTACTTTCAAAAAAACTTTTTTATCATTATTTTGATTCAAAATTTACTTTAGGGAAGGAAATTTGCCTATCAACCCTGCAAATCTACGGTGGATGCCTAACATACCCTTACCCAGGCAATACAAAACAAGGAGATTGCATTAGGTATTTTCGCTTATGAGGAAGCTTCTGACAATGCAACTTTAAAATCTATGGAAAAATATCAAATCTATACTGAATTATAACGAAGGGTATAAGGATTTGCCACCCCCACTGCGACAATAGAGGTTTTAATCGACCTACTTTTACGCATTCAAAGAAAGCACTGCCACAAAATCGGGGCCTCAAATATTCTAAAAACTCCATGCCAATTGAATATGACTTTGAGCAACGATTTAAAGTCATGATGGATGACCACCAAACTAGCACTGACAAAATCACAAATCTAAAAAAATGCTATACCATCTGGTACACGGACGCATCGAAAACAGATAAGGCTGCTGGCAGGGATCTTGCTGACCATGGGGGTGGGATTTTAACGCAACACATACGTTAAATTGCATTAATTGTGTTCTTTTTTTACTTAGTTCGCTTGGTTTTTAAGATATGTGCCTTCAGAGTCAGGGGTCAAAACTTTTTATTCTGAATAATAGTGTTAGTATGTGTTCAAATTCTACCTCATTATAAAATATTTTAAAAATCAGAACTATGCATTTCTTTATATTCTTATGAGAAACCCATAATTTTTAGCCTTGATAATTAACTATTTATGTATGCTCTCCGCCACGACCGCCGACTCTGGTTTAGTTACTTTTTGAACATATGTGATTGTAAACAAATTGTAAAAAAAATAATAAAATAAATAATCTATCAAAAATAAATATTACGTAAGTTTTAGCATGGCGTGAAGTATATCTAAACTCTTATGCAATAAAGATTTTTTTACTTTAAAACCCATATAAAAGATCCTTTATCATTCTAAATTTTAAAATATTAATCATTTTAAACAGTGGGGAAGTATTATTTAGCTGAAAATTTAACACTTTCTTTTTCCTAAAAAAAAGTAATAAAAGGTTTATGTAGGAGTTCGCAAAGCCTCCGTACCTTTCGAAATCAATTTGGGTCTATCTAACAATCCGTTCAGCATCCGACAAAACATCGAAACAAATAAACTCCAATTATCCATTGAACGAATAAAATAAAAGATATTTATCCAGTACACGCATACAAAATTAAATTTGGGTTGTGAATTTCTACGTAAGCATATTAGTGAAATTAATTTTAAAAAATTAACACCAAGCTGATCGTGTGTCAAAAGATGCAAAACTTTCTAAACCTAATAACTCAATTAATTTTTTTGTATTTGGACATACATTAAGTATTAATAAAAAAATAAGGAAATAATTAATTTGAGCGCGCTATTAATAAATAAAATATGAGTTGGCAGGAAATTTCTGCTTGCCATATTAATTATTTAAAAGTAAATTAAATTAAAAAGTACCTATAAGCGTGTAATATGAGAAACCAATTTAATTAGTATTGCACCCAGGAATTGAGTTTATAATTTTCTCAATTGATCTTACACAAAAATTTACTTTTTGTAAAAATTGATAATTAAATTAGCATATAAAACATTATTGTTATTGCATTAATGACACATTGTTGATAGGCTTGACGAGAATTTCAGATTACATGGCGTTAATTTAATCAATATTGCATGTTTTAATTCCATTCATATCTAATTTAATCAATTTCTTGAACACGGTGACTATTAATAAAACAGTAATTAATCGAATCAAAGTAATATCGATTTAACACCTGTTAAAGTGGGTTAATTATTGGTTGTTGATTACATATTAAAAATAAAATTTAATGTATACATTGACATTTTTAGAGTTAAATCAACATTGAAGTGCAAATATTTAAATTGTTGTAGACTTGTACATAATTTAAAATTAAAATATTTGTGTTATTTAGTTATTTTATTTTTTAATTCTAAATGTCATTAACAGTATAAAGATATTTACATCACAATTAATGGCGTCATTCATAATAAAATATTTACATTTTAAATATTTAAAATTCAATTAAAATGTATTCACAATTAAATTTGTAAATATGCCTAAAGTTATTTTCGCCAATCAAAATTTTAGCTAATTTACCGCTTTCTCTTTTAAACAATAGTAATTTTTAAATTATTAAAATTTACCATAATTATTTAATTCGATTTGCAAAAAATTTTATCATAATATTTAAATTTAAACAATTTTAAATATCACGTTTTGAAATTACAAAATAATGTGCAAAGCTCTGTTAGCAGTCATGCAATTCAGCCTCCTGTCAGATTTTCCACATCGTGTGTGTCCTCAAATTTATCAACATGTAACCAATTTCTAGATTCAAAGCTATTAATTTTGCTAAATGTAAATCTAGCTCTAGTACAACTGATTAACATGATTTCCTGTCGGAAATATTTTAGATTAACTTATTACAAACAAATGTGTTTTCATATTTTTATTGACGCGCTTCACAGCTTGAATTACATATAAAAAACATTTCATGACGAATAAATATAACGACAGGTTTTAAATTGTCAGTTTATCATAAAGTAATAAAATGCAAAATATTGTTCATAATATTATGTATGCATTTTGTTTAAGCTGGAAATTTAAGCCATATTTGTAAAAATAGCATGAATTAATGGGAAAGTATTAAAAACTATTTTTATATTTGTTTTCAGTACCTAAATATTAAATAAACAAAAATATAAAAATTAACATTTACTTCTAGTTTTATAGTTCAGCCGGATACATGGGTGTTCGCACCATTGGTTCCTCATTGCTTAGGGTCATAAGATAATTAATCTTTACAAATTGTCTCCCTCTCGTCTCGCTATGTGCCCGAAGAATTGCATGCTGTGAGCATGTTGATGATAATTTTCTTTCGATTTCAAGATTTTCCAAAATGGATACATTGGTCCGGTGTTCTGTCCATGATATTCGGTGCATGCGTTGCCAACACCACATCTCAAAAGCGTCTATCCTTCTTCGTTGCGCCATTATAACACAAAGACTTGACATGGGAATAATTTCATTTTTGTAGTATTGGTAATAGAGCGGTCTTTCCATATCTTGTGCAGTGCATTTTTTGCCATGGAAAATTTTCTGTTTATCTCTGTTGTGCAGGTTTCATCATTAAACAGTCAAATACCTCAAAATAATTCAAATTATATTAAGAAAGTCGAAGCATGACCCAGGCCAAGTTGAAAAAGAGTGATGGGAGCAATAACAATCTCGTTACAGAAGCAACGTATATCTGGCCC
Source organism: Gymnusa sp. GC000175 (assembly GCA_030264735.1). Classification (NCBI taxonomy): domain Eukaryota; kingdom Metazoa; phylum Arthropoda; class Insecta; order Coleoptera; family Staphylinidae; genus Gymnusa; species Gymnusa sp. GC000175. The sequence continues at coordinate 18,302 of JARJDX010024666.1, read as the reverse complement.
GGCGCAAATGGCTTTTGCGATGACACGGAGGAACCACTACCTTATATAGTTGGGCGTTGGGTCACCAATGCTAGAGAAAGAAAACCATGACAAAAATCCATCAAACTGGAACTAAGAATTCTACCACCAAGCTTCGAAACACAAATGAATTAAACGGAAAACGACAAAAGCAACGCAAACGAATAAAAAGTATGGCAACCTGAAATGTTCAAGGATGAACAAAAATACCAAAAATCCTATTTGAAATCAAGAAACTGCATATAGATATAGCTGCATATATAACAAACGAAGAAAAAAAGTTCGGTATTAGAAAAACTTGGATATTTTATACACCCATATAGTGGAACTCTTAAAAAAACAAAAAATTGATATATCGTTATTATTAAACAAATGATACAAATCCAAGATTACTATGTGGGAGTGCGTTAACGAGAGAATTCTCAGCGTATATTCGAATCTACACAACTATAAAATTACAAATATAGGAATTAATGTACCAAAATGATCACGAGCCTGTTGCCAAGAAAGATGTACTCTTACAACTAAATAAACAATATCCTATCAGATGTCGACACCACTAAAAATGAAAGAAAATATGCAATTAAATTATACAAATTTTCAGGATGACTGTACAAGATATTTAAACCAACAAGGCTCGAAGGAAAACTCCAAGCAAAAAAGGAAGGAATCTAACGATATACAAAGCGTCTCGTTAAGTTGTCGACATATGGAAAGTTTTTTCTTATGAAATTTAAGAAAAATATTTATTATTTATAAAAAGTTCTGCATTGCCTAAAACTTAAAATGCAAAATGCAGATATCAAAATATATCAATTATATACGGAGTTTCTCAAAAACTTTGAAATTATAAATATGATCTTCTAGTGGGTTCAGATTCTACAGAAAAAATACGTGACTTTTACTTACATAATAGATGGCGGTGAAAACGCGGGAAAACAAATCTAGCGATATTTTTTTCCTACAATTACAGCGCCACCAACGATGATTGCAAAAGAGTATTTTAGGTAAAATGACATTTACTTTTACAGCACAACCCGGTTCGGCAATTAAAAGTGGAGATTTTCTTTTAAAATTTTAAGGTTTTTTCACTTGGGGTTTAGCGGGGGGCAAATTTAAATTTTTAAGCGGGTACCCCCACATCTTATTTCAGATTCGGTTTGTGCGGAAAATAATAAATTACTATATTTAAAACACCATTTTTTATCGATCGTAGGTGGCGATGTGTTCGCGGGAAAAAATATCGTAAGATTTGTTTTTCCTGCTTTTACAGCATCACCTATTATGATAACAAAAAAAAAAGTTACGTAATCTTTTCCATAGAATCTAAATCTACAATAAAAAATGGAAACTTTCGAAAAAAAAATACTGGTGGTCCCAGAAAATAGAATCGAATGTTAAGTCTAGCTCAGCGGTCGGCAGACCGTGGCTCCAAAGCCGCATGCGGCTCTTTGCACAGACGTTTGCGGCTCTTTAGACATTTTCACTTCTATTTGTCCAGCTTTATAAGATAGGTCAGTCGAACAAACTTGTGTATAAAGTGTTCTCACCACCATTCCACTAAACGCATATTTTTTTCCTACACACATCTGTTATATTAATTTTCCCGCTTATCAATGCATTCGTTTGTTACGATTCGGATTTTCCCCTTCCAAATCTGTGTGTGTGTGTGTGTGTTCGTGTGTATGTGGCACCCTGATACCTTTGTAATTCTGTTTCCTTAACAACTTGGCTCTTCTAACTTAAAAGTCTGCCGACCCCTGGTCTACATTTAGCACAAAGAGTGATAAAGGTTTCAGAAAATATAAGAGTGCACAAAAAGAGTCAGGTAGTTGGCATCAGATAAAAAGAACAAGATGCAAAATGCATGGAACTAAATACTTCTATTGGAGGAAGACGATGTACAGAAACATGGAAATTTATATAGAATGAAAAAACATCCAAATAATGTGAGAAGAAGTGAAGAAGTTTCAGTAAACAAGAACAAAATACATGACTGTATACTGTATTAAATCACTAAAATCGGGTTTATCATTCAGAATTATTGATCAAAAGTATCAATAAAGACCCAATGCGTAAAAGAAAAAAACACATTATTCTCATGTATAAATAAATTCACTGAAAGCTATGTGATAATTACAAAGAAATATATGTCATTCAATCAATCTTGGCACTACAGCCCTTTGTGGGCTCTGGCCTCCCATAAGATATGACGCCAGCCCTTCCTGTCCAACGCTTTCGTTCTCCAGTTTTTAAATCCAAGAACATTGGCATCAGTATCCAAACCATCGCGCCATCAAAGTTTTGGTCTTCCTTTTCGCCTTGTTCCTTGCACTCTGCCTCTGTGACATGTCGTTCAGCTGGTAATCTTTGGATATGTCCCGCCCATCGTAACCTCGATATTTTTATGCACCTCACTATGTCTGGTTCCCGAAGTTATATCTACGCCACTACATACCGTCTTCACACACTGTCCTGAAGATCTTGCGTTAAAAATACCGAGTGGTCGCTCATTGTTTTTATTAAGCGACCACGTTTCTGATTTATATACTAACACAGGCCTAATTTGACTTTTTTATAGTATACATTTTGCTTTTCTGCTAGCGGATGGTGACTTAAACAGTTTGAAAAGACCATAATAGCATCTATTTGCCACATACCCTTGCTATTTCTGCACTAGTGTTATTTTGGTTAGTCAACAGCTGACTTTTTCAAATGCGTAACTACCTACTACCAAATTACCATTCTCAGTGTTTACCGATCTGCAACCATATACTTAGTTATATATGTAACCAATGCATTTAGTAGGCTCTACGGAAGACTTCTCAGAGATATCACTGAAGAAGAGTATGCTGATCAAGAAGTAAAACATTCCGCCTTAAGCAAATTATGTAGAAACGGATCAGCAAAAAAAAAGTACATTTACTATTTATTAATTTAAAAAAAGCCTATGATAATCTACCAACCATGAGTTTACATTTTCCTGGAAAGTTTTTTTAAATCTGGTACATACTCTGCTGTTTTTAGGAAACTATTTTCATCAGTTATGTGGCTTCTCAATTCACCTTTAACAAAGTTCACAAATATTTGTAGAGCCCAAGATATATTGTATTTTTAGTTTTAATTGCATTTCTAAAGAGCCGCACAAACCTATCCAAAGAGTCTACTCCTGTGTTAGAGGAAACGCGGATCAATCTATCGGTAATAAAAGCTACCATAAATATCAAAAAAACGAAGTACGAAGAACTGCGTCTGTGAAACTAAAGATCTAGTTTTAAAATCAGGGGAAATTATAAAATATTTCATAGAATACAAGTACTTAGTTACAATAATAGAAAAATCAGGACGAGATCAGACTATCATATAGAATAGAGTTGAGCAGCCAAGTAATCGGTATCATTATGGCATATTGAGGTCCAAGTTATTGACCTCATAACGGAAAAATATGATACATAATATTCTGATAAAGAGCATTATGGCTCGAAAGTCTGGATAATATTTGAAAGGAATAATGGCAACATATTGGCAGTCCAAATATATACTACTTTCCACAAGGAAGAACAAGAATAAATTGGAATACGTCAATAAGAAGCCTTAGTGTAAGCAAATTTACCTAATTCTTTCTGCACAATCTGAATCTACAATAAAAAGTGGTGTTTTTATTTTATAATATAAAGTTTCCCCCTTGTAGTGGGGTGATGATAGGCACTTTATATTTCCAAGACGGAGTTCCCATTTTTTATTGCAGATTTCGATTGTGCCGATATATAAATTTTACTAGTAAACTTTTTTTGTAATCATTGAAGATGGCACAGTAATTAACTAAAAAATTAATCTTTCGATAAGTTTTTTATGCGATTACAGCGCCACCTAATATGATAACATAAAAATGTTTCTAGTAAAAGTTATCCCCGCTTTACTTTGGCATAATAAAATAGATTTATTAAATATTAAACACGTGTTTTTCGTTTTTTTTTTAATTAGAAACTCAAGGTATTTGACCGTTTCCAGACTTTTTATCCACCATGTATACATATTATTTTAATTTAATAAGATGAATGATAAAATGAATTTTGTAGATTCTATCCTTATTTTTGTATAAATAAATTTTATAGCTTATTTTCTTATGCAATAAGAAAAATCAGTATTTGCAAAGTTTTAATTTTAAATGATAAGTTGATAAGGTATAAACCCACACCGTGCATAATAAAAGTAATAAAATAGTTTATAACAAAATCTCAGTTTGCACATAACTTAGTTAGCTATATTTAATATTGGATGTTTTTGCTACAACTCTAACATTCGTGCTTTACTCCACTTTATATTAAATAAATAAGTACATACTCTTTTTGCGTTAAAATAAGTAAAAATAATTTTGGTGCTTTTCGTTTCAAGAGTATTTTTTTAACATTAAACCCTAACAAAATCAGTTTGTACAATTTTGTGAAGTGAATTTCTTCCAAATATAATTGTATGAAAATTGTTTCTTTGCGTGAGTACTAAAGTAGAATTCATAATGTTAGTTGTGGATGTAATATTACTGCATAATAGCTGCTATACGCAGTATGTTTATAGGAACTATCATTATAACTGTAGGACGAATATAAAATAAAATAAGGCGTTATTACAAAACATAAAAAGGTACAACATTTTTTTACGCAGGAAATTTAATTAAAAATAATATATCACTTATGTGCGCATGGTGACGATCAAAAATAAAATTGTATACACAGATATTAATTTTAGAAATCCTCACGCTATATAGTGATGATCTATTTTTAACAAATAGGAAAGTGTGCACTCAACGGAAACACTTTGACTTGCCATAATCTAAATTACTATTAGCTACAGCAATTTGCATAACAATTGGTACAATATTTGCCAGGATTTATGAACCATAAAGATTCAATCTTCCTTGCCTTACAAGCAAAATCATCTATATGCATCTATGGTACATAACAGAATTGTTTTTTTAGGATGTTATTTATAAAACAAACCTACTTAGAAGTCTTTTTATAATTTTAATTTGTGTAAACTTTCAAATTATTTTTTTTTATTTGTAACGTCCAGTTAACGTTAGGTTTTCCTTGAAAAAACGTTTGATGTGTCCACTTAAAATATAGTTTTCCCAAATATTTTTGTTTTAATTGGCTTTAAAAATTATAATTGCGTGAAAATTTTTCTACAAGCAGAGCAATTTAGCAAAAGTTTCCCATTTTAAAACGAACACAAACCTTTTTATTTATATGTTAGTCATCTTTCGGAAAAGTTTATCAGCAAATTTATCTGATTGCTAAAAAAAATCTATAAAATCATGCGTTTGGTTTGTAAAACATCTTGAATTGTTATAAAATATAAACACTTCAAGCTCCAATATAAGGAGTAAATCCTTACAACTTTTATTCTAAGCAGTGCAACAAAATGTTATTTTAATGTTGAGTTGGAAAGAAACAAACCACTCAAGTAGAATGTACTTCTAGAAACCAAAAGCGCAAAATAATAAGTGTCAGGAGTTTTAAATTGTATTATTGCTCGATGTTTATGTTTATATAATCTAAAAGCTTTAAATAAACATATTTCTACAAATTGTGTAGTCAGAGGAGAAAATAAATATTATTATTTACATATAATTAAATACAAAACAAATTGATTTGATTTGATTAAAACTACATATATTTTATTTTTATGAAAGTGGGTAGGAGTTACTTTATACAAGAATTCACAGCGATATCAAATGTAATGTATAAATCTCTTAAAGCAGATGTATTCGTTTCAAAATATTTTTATTCTAAAGTAATTTACATTTTAAAATGATTAAAATTACCATATAAGTTAAATATTCTAATTTTTAATTCGTTAATGCTGTTGTGACGTTTAAAATGACTATATTTAAATAAGGTTTTGAAATAAAGTTGTTTTACAAAGTATGAAGAAGTGTTTTATTTTCATTAAAATCACTGCATTTAATTTTATATATTTAAAAATATTTTGTATTTTACATGATGTAGATTTTAGGTAAATTTTACAATGCTATTAAATTTAATTTAAATTATTTATTATAAATTAAACATTTTTAGAATTTTAAAATTTAATAAATTAATTAAATTTGCGTAAAGTTTAAACATATAAAATTAGTTTATTACCACATTTAATTTAAAGGTAATTGTAATTATATAGAAATATTTTTGTAATTCGGAATTACTCGGAATAAAAAATAAAATTTTGATATTATTTAATGCGCCATTGAGAAAAATTGATTTTACTGACTAGGCCAAATTTGACACAATATATATTTGGTCCCTATTATCGTGAGCTTGAGGCTTTTTATTATTCATTTTAACGGATGTTGCTCCTCGCCATTATATATCAAATATTTTTATTTATAAGCGCTTCAATGCTCACATAAAATGGCGAGATATTCGCATAAAAACTAGGTTATTATCAGGATCGAACCCCTTATTATGACACCAACAGCAATAAGGTGCACAAGCCTTACAAATATTGCTGCTACACATTATGCTTAATTTTTTAATTACTTTTAATCATCACAATCAGCTCTTTTCTGCCCAATATTGAACACACGCCTCTTCTCTGCCTGTAATGCTGGCAACATATTTTACAGGTGGACCTACAGTTTAACGTGTATTCCGAAAAACTAGAGCAGAGATCTCATCTCTCTCCGAGCCTGAGAAGCTTTTAGCTACATTGTGGGCCTGGCAAAGCGAATTGGGGAGTTGGGGCAGTGTTGAACATTTAAATATTTTAAATGCTTGCACTTAGTATACGGATGCCCTGACCGCAGAGCTGCACTGCCACCTTCACTTACTAATTACTTTTAATACAATATAAAAATTATAAAAACCTTTAATTTGTAAAATAATTATCCTCAACACTGGAAATGTTTGGATTGTTTTCTTATTTTTCGAGCAATCTGTAAAGAAATAAAATATGTATTAATAAATTTTATTGCAGGAATGCTTTTGAAATTAATAAATAAATAAAAAGGTGCAAAAATATGTTAAATACTAAATATCAATTTATTATCTTTAATCCAAATGTTGTTTTTTTTATTGCTATAATTTTTTTATTTTAACTGAAGGGATGACAAAGAATAAAAAAGTGAATATTAAATTATTAATTATCCGTATTGTTTGATTTGCTAAAATGGATAGTAGATCATATTTAATTCCTTAAAGCTTCTCAACAGGGGGTACTTATTCATACCTATGGGGATGTATTGAAAAGTGCAAGGGGTTTACCTGTTGATCGCACAGTAAAGTGTAAAAGTTTTATAGGTCTATCGGTCAGAAAAATATTCAGCACCGCCAATTTTCGAAAACTAAGTGCGACAAATTTCGCACCTTTTTCCCTGTAGAAAAAAAAACGAAACGAAACGTGTATGACGGTGGAAAGTTGGATTTATACAACTTTTTTTAGGGATATTTAGATGGTCTTTAATTTTTGTTAAAATAAATTGATTGGGGTTACCGTTTCGGATATCGGAGTAAATATTTTAGCATATTTAAAAATAAATTCATATGGCCACCTTGAAAAGTGCACTGTACAAATAAGTGTTATCAATAAAAACAACTTTAAAAAATTTCATAGCAATCTGTATTAAATTACACCGCATGAACTTTAGTGAGATACTAATATATACACCAGAGCTAGTAAAGAAAAACCTACCTGCAAATATAGAAAAATAAAGAGAATCATAATAAAAAGCAAAAAGCAAAAACACAAGAAACCAATAGATGATCGGTAAAATGACGGATTAAAAAATACTTAGGAGTCGTGATAAACAGAAATGGACAACTAAAGAAGAAATTTTAGCAGGAACAAGCATAGCAGCCAGAATGTTAAATGCAGTAACTTTCTGGGAAAAAGGAAAATTCCTGAAAAATTAGTAATGGTCATTAAAAAACTTATGACGGGGAAACGTAGAAAGTAGTTTTAAGAATAGAAGAAAGAAGATTTAAGGCAATAAGTGCCCAAAAATATAGGACATATTGCCAAAAAAGTGTAAAATGGATTCGGACCATCAGAAAAAAGAGTAAGAGGTATACTAAACGAAATATGGACGATAAAGTAAAATAAGCAGCGGAACAAAGCTAAATAAAATGGAAGAAAATAAAAAACAAACAAAAATTGGAGGTATAAGTATATTAGATGCCTTGGAGAACACTGAGTTGGGTATATCTTTAAATGGAGAAATTATAAGTAAGTTACGCAGACGACACCATTATATTTGCTGACAACCTCGAATTACTGCAAATTTTAAAGAAAATTCATAAATAAAATTAAATTTATAGTTGGAAGCAAAGTCTACCAGCCTAACTGTAATCTCTGCGAATATTAATGACATATGGGATCACTGTCAGCAAATAAAAATTTAAAAAAGGAAAAAGCTCGATATGCATTTAATGGAATGGGAAAAATATTTAAGTCACATGACCTAAACTTTTCAACAGAAGTGAGATTACTCTGTTGTTATATTTTCTCATTTTCTTTTATGATATGAAGTCTTGGACATTGTCGGACATCCAGCAAAAATCTGGAAGCTTTCGAAATGTGGCTCTAAAGAAGAATACTGAGGGGATCATGGAGGGACCATAATGCAAATGCAAAAAAACATTCTTAAAAGAATGAATAATTCAAAATAGGTCCTAGAAACAGTTAAAATACGAGCAGAGATACAAATTATTACAGTCCGCAAGAAAAGATAGCTGGAAGTGTGGGTAGAAAACGCACATCTTGGCTAAAAAATCTTAGATCTTGGTATTCAATGGCAACTACACAGTTATTCCGTGCAGCAGTCCAGAAAAGTCTTGACCGTCAAGATGGTGTTCAACATCCAGACCAGACAGGAACCAAATATGGAATCTTAGATACTGAAAGTACCTTGTATACAATAAATATTAAGATGTGACTATTTGCACATAATCTGTGTATGACTAATTGGCTATTTACACATACACGTTGTACATTATTTCCAAAATTTAACCGACCCCAACTCTTAACAGTAACCTAACCATAAATCTCCACTTCGCAATGATGTGTTCGTACACTTGATACACAAATAGCCGATTATTCACACATAGTGTATGTGAAAATAGCACCTTTCTAAATATTATTCACTTTCCTTTTTGAATCAAACACCTTTGCTCTTTACAATATTGAACAAAGCAAATAAGAGAAGCTTTGTGCTACATTCATGAAATCGAAAATTATTTTGCATGGAAATTATAGTTTAATTTCAGTAAACAATATAAAATATTTCTGTACCAAACAAAGCATTTAATAAATTATTGTATAGAGTATAATAAACAAGCTTAATGCGCAAAACAACTAAATAGTGTAAGAGTTCATATAAGAGATTTAAGTTCTAAAACACGAGGTTTGTTGACGGAAGTTATATTTGCACCTTCAGGCTATGAAAATTGGATCCCATCCGTATACATATTTGTCAACTTTGTAATGTGATAGATCAATCTTGGTAAAGGTCAGACAACACTAAAGTTTTTATTTATGCAGTGTCGGAAATATTACCTTTGTTTACATAGAATATAAAAACCTTATACAATCATGTAGTGTTTATCGTTTATAAAATTGCTTAATAAATATAATAATTACATTAAAAATATTTATTTTTAATATTAGATGTAATATTTATTAGTGAGATTCCTTGAAAGTGCAAGAACCGACCATGCTATGGTCCTTCGAGCTTTGTAAATGCAATTAAAATTTCGCGGTCCTTTAGATTTTTCAAAAGCCTAAAGCACAATATTTTAATTTATTTTTAACTTTTCCAAGCATATTTAATTTGGTAACAAACAAAATGTATTTTATTTGGTAACATGCAAAAAAAATTAATTACTTTGTAGTTGTCCTAAGAAATTTTAAATATTACAGTTGAAAAAAAATGTTGGGTTTCTGTTGGTTTTTCCCGTTTTATTAAGCCAATATTTTGAGTACAATTTTCCGCACACAGAAACGTGAAATTGAACTGGACTGTTCTGGCCAATCGGAAAACAAAACTAAACGTGAACGGGCTTTTCAGGCTTTGCCTTGTCATCAAGGATTTTATAAATTGATTTTTAAATATGCAGCTTTCGAAAAAAAAAACAAATGCATTACTTGAAATGTATTAAAATATCCAAGATGAAAATTGAAGTAAAAAATATTGCACCAATTTTAGTAACTGTGCGCATAATTTAAATTATATAATTAAATAATCACATAGAGAAAATCACTATTTTTAAACTAATTAACATGTCTTAGTAAAGGGTATTCACCTGCTCATTAGTTCGAACTTTAACTAGGTTATGTGTTTAATCAGATAGAATAAATTGAACAATACATTGCAAAAAATATTGTTAATGAGATATATTAAAGCTTTAGATACTTAATAATATAGTACAGACACATGTCGAAAAAATTGCTTTTACCTTTAAAAAATCAATATTACAAGTTGTAATGTTGAAATTAATATTTTATTGGAAGTAATTAATCACTCCCATGACTTCATTACTAATGATAGAAAAGGAAATAATTATTGTATTTTAATTTCTCAATTTTTTTCTTTTGTTAATTTGTTACTTTTATATGGTTCAAAGCCGCATAAGATAAGAATTGAAGATCATAATGATTGATGGATACTTATAACGACCGAAGAGTTTCGAATCGCATTGAAAAATGTGGAGATAGCAATAAAAACTTGAATCGATTACAATAAGCGAATTCGATTTATATTTATTATACTTATTATCAAAATGAATCTTTCAATTTAAATCTTGTTAAAAAAATATTCAGTACCATGTTTTCTTTATCTTTATTTATCTTTTATTTTATATAACCAATTAACTAAATAATATAAAACTGCGTTGATTAAATAGCATTGTTTTGGAAGTTTTATAGTTCAATCAATTTTTAATTTTCTATACATATCAAATTAAATTTAAAAAAACCATAACGAATTAAAAATAAATTATTTATTTTTTATAATTCTACAAGCCGAAATTAAATATGAGAATTAAAAAAAAATAACCTTATTTTATTTCTTTTTAAAAACAGTGATCAAAAATATTTCAGTCGCTTTTGTTATATAATATAAATCAGTTATTTTAATATTTACTATAATATGCGTAATTATTTATAAAAGTATTTATAATAACTCCCATGTGCCAGTCTCAAGGTTTTAGTCTTGCGCCACTCTTGTCGCATAAGGGTGTAAAAAAGGACCCAGCGAAGTTGGCTACCTTTCTTTTAGAATCAGTATAAACCTAAACGGAAGGAAACCTTGAATGAAAATAATCTTGTCCTCCAGCTTAGATGTAGAGGCATCGTGAAAAATATGGTAAAAAAACAATACCGGAATAAAATGGGTAAATTAAGACGGACAACTAAAGAAAAGGACTATGAATTATGTTACATGGTATAAAGTTACAAACTTTGACATAATATTACGGCCAAGGATCAGAAAATTTTGCCCGATTCTACCATTTTTATAATGGAGTTCAAAAAGAAGCACAAGACAAAAGTAAAGTATCTATATTTGTCAAAAAAAGTCCCAGAAGATAAGTAACTAGCAAAGAAGTAATTAACGAATGACTTATAAAGCAACCCACGAAAGTCCCACGCTCGCAATTTGCGAAAAAAGGTAATTACATTATATTTTAACTTGTTTTTTTTGTTTACCCTCTAGTGTCATTAACTGGTTTGTCGTAAACGCAGAAGAGATGTGCCGCCAACTATTCATATAGCTAGTATAATTTTTACTATTTAGTTTCGACGTGTCAAGAATTGGTATATCCTACAGGGAATTAAGAGTTAAGACCACATAGATTTTTCAGGGGGGGTTGGGTACACATGGATTTTTCAGGGGTTGCTCCAATGTTAAACCTTACCAAAAGTGGATATAAAATTAAAATTTTCGGATTATTTGAAGTAAACCAAGGCGTACCAGTCAATAAAAAGGACAAATTTTTTAAACAACTAACTTTAAAAATAACAAAAATCGGGGTAAGTGTACTGGGTAACTGAAATAGCCGCACAAGCAGGAAACAAAATGACCAAGTAGTGGGCCAATGTCAACAGACTAATTGCGGTACACATTCAACTCTAGATACCCAAGATTTTTTTACCAACACCGAAAATTTTTGAACACATCTGCACCCAGCAGGCAAAGCACTAAACTAAAAATATACGATGTTAGAATAAAAATCTGATGTGGTCACCACCTGATAAGTTTATAAAATGTAAAATTTTGAAAAAATGATAATAACAAAATTTGTTTCAAATTTAGTTCTAGACACTTTTGTACTCTTATGTATTTTCCATAAACTTGATAGTTTTTCAAATATTTGACAAAAACCGGAAAGGCTCACCAATAAACTACCACTTCCGGTTGGTGGATTTCGGTCAAAAGTAACTGGGCTCCTGTAATTTTGGGTAAAAGCTTAAATATGATTTTTTGTAGTGATATCTTTAATAGTGTTGCCACATACATCCACACAGACATTTTTGTTTAATTTTGGTCAATTCTTGTTTAGGCTACCCTAAAAGGTATATTGCCGCTAAAATCTCAACTTTTTTTTGACGATTACAATGCTTTATCTTATAATAAAGTAAAAGGGGACTGGTAGCAACCACCACCTATTGAAAACCAATATTTCCTTATAAAATCACAGAATGAGAATAATCAATCAAAAACAAAATGAAGACATAGAAAAATCGGGATTTCACCTTGAGAGCTTGGAATATGACAATGTGAAGAAAGATTAGACAACAAACCAAGGGACTGCCTATTGTAAATAAATCATTATCAATTATAAAAGAATATTTCAAATCTGCGCCTTGGAAAAAGTAGAATAAGAAAAAATAAGCCGAGAACATAAAACTACTTACTAGTCACTAGTGGGACCCTGAAATTGAGGACGAGATAAAAACAGAAATGTCAGACATACCACACATTCCTCAGTACAAAAATTTACAATAACACACAGATATATAAAGCTGTCCAAGCCAAAGTAAGAAGACTAATATGTAAAACAAACTAATTTTGGCAAAAAATTAATGAAAATAAACACCTCCCTAGGCTGACGAAAGTTCCCAAAAAGATAAAAAAAAACATCAAATTACTAAGCAAAAACAAGAAACGAGACAATTTCTCACCAATACACAAAATATAACATGGGTGGCCAAACTTCATGTGAGTAGGCACCTATTTAAATTCAAAATATTCAAAAGTCATAACTACAGGGTACTAATTATGTGCTGCCGAATCATTTGTCATTTGTTTATCACTTAGTGAAAAGCTCGCTGCGCACCATTTAAATGTATTTTGAAATTATTACGCAATTTAAAAAAATTAATCGAGAACTCCGTTTTGGCGACCCCTGAAATCGAGTATCCACATTAGGGTCTTTCATGCTATTAATTAAACATCAATGAAGTTAAGGAAGCTCTGCGGTATGGTCATGGTGAAGCCGCAGGGTCCGGTCCAGAGACATGCCAATGGAACATATAAAGCCCGGATCGGAATCACTGTAACATCTGAAATATATATTCTTAAAATGCCCAAATGGAGAAAAGGCACCAGAGGAATGGTAATTTTTACATTTTTCGTCGATCCAATGTTTTAAATATGTTGACAACAAATGTTAATAACATATTGTAAACCTACATTTAAAAGTTGTGCTGCAAATAAAACGAGATAGATTCATTTACATTTGTCCTTTGATTATTTATCTTGGAGGATTCGTCCAAAGTAATAAGTGTAAAATGCCTTTTATATTTGTTCCATCCAAAGTGTACACTTAAGAAAGAGGAACGATGAAACTTCTCTATACCAGCTTTTGATGAAAGAGTCGTATCCCGAACCGATGATATATACAAAGTGAATGCTCTTAACAACGTAGAGGTAGCCTCCAAATATTTTCTCCTTGAAACCCATGGTTTCACCCATCAACGTCTTTAAGTTGTCGATATAATAGAGTTCAATTCAGGTACTAGTACACGTAAAATTAAGTCAATGCCTCTAATAATTCTTGCATTTCTTCTCGAACGAGACATCCTGGCTCCACAAGTTGTCTCAACCTCATACAGAAAGAACACGAAATAAACAATGATACTGTGCGTGAAAGTGAAACTACAGAACTGGATGAAAATATGTAAACGAGGATGATTGTTGTGCATCATTTCACTTTGCGTGATTCTCTTTGGATGTACATCAAAAGTGATACAAAGTGATACTTTAGATTTCAAGCTGCGATAGTAATTATATCTACATTGAATTTTAATATCATTAAATTAGAAATTACATATAAATTGCTAACCAACATTTTCAAGAAACTTCAGCAGAGCATCGTTGTTCAGTGCCCTTTGTTTTTCTACGCTTTTTGCAGTTTGTTAAAGCTCATTGCTTTTATAACTCCCTAAATATTTTTTTAACCAACCTTTATCTTTATTCTTTATGGAACATTCCTCTTATATTTATATATTCTTAATACATGACCTTACCATAGTGAAAACATTGTTCTACTCTGATACGTCCATAATCTCATTGATAGCATTCTCTATCCGTGATGTTAAACCCTAAAGCATCCTAAGGCTTTTAATTTTAACTTATTTTTATCTAAAATTCTCCACGATTTTAGTCCATACAAACTTTTTATTATGGCACCATCATGGTCAACCTTTTCCAAGTAATAAGCCATTTGGAGATCCTTGAAGCAAAAATACGATCTAGGGAACCGCACTTCTTCTTCTGGTGCCTATCCGCTTCGGATGTTGACGATCATCATGGCGATTTAAACTTTTTCTGCTGCAGCTCTAAAGGGACCCGTTGTTGTTGTATAAAACCAGGTTCGAATGTTTTTCAGCTACGATATCCTCCTCCTTCCTTGTCTTCTTCTTCTATGTACTCTTCCTTGCAGTATTAGCTGTAGCAGTACGTAACTTTCACAATTTCTCATTATATGTCCAAGGTACTTTAGTTTTCTTGACTTTTTTGTTATTAGAATTTTTTTTCTTTTCCCATTTTCTGGAGGACCACTTGGTTGTTGACGTAAGAATAACAAATATATCAGTTTGTATAGCCCTGTCCAGAAATGTTTGATTTTTACACTTTATTATCATTAATTAACTACCTAGTCTGTGGAGTCCACACAATATCCCAAAACGAAAACGGAAATCAAGCGATGGATTTGCATTTGACATGTTTAACGTATTCATCTTTGATATATCATTTAGGTGTCATATTTTTCATAATTTTGATATAAAAAATTTTGGCGGAACAAAAAAAAAAGAATTAATAGCAATAAAGTTGCCCTGCCCTCCCTCAGCCCACTTTTTATTACAGATTCGGGTTGTGCGAAAAAATTACTTTTACCTGAAACACTTTTTTGTAATCATCTTAGATGGCACTGTAATCGCAGGGAATTTTTGTTTTCCTTACGATGATTAGAAAAAGTATTTCAAGTAAACTATAAGTAATATTTTTCGTTGAATTCAAATCTACAATAAAAAAATGGGAGTTCTTGCGTAAAATTTTCAAGGTACCCTTACTACTACCTACTCCCGTCCTATCCACAAAGGGGGGAAAAGCGAAGGCTTTATTTTAGCATTATTAAATACCTCTCTTAAATATGTATTTTTTATTTTTAAATTTAAAAACAAAAAAAATCATTTCCAATTGGATGATATACATTTCTCTAGATATTTTCCATTGTTTTTCTATTATCCGAATTGACTTTAAGGTTTAAAAAAATACAAGAAGTTGTTTTTCTTAGTAATAACTCCTTATTTCTATTGACTTACATGTTAAAAGAAAACTATAAATAAAGTTTCCCACGCCAGAAAGAATAAAATATTTGAAAATATGGAGCATATCCCGATTTTAAATTATTTCGCGCTTTTATTGAAACCAATTATTTACGTAAATGTAGTGATTACTACATTTATCTTAGGACGTAATGTAATCCCGAAAAAATATTCTAGAAAAAAGAACTGGTATTGCTCTTGAAAATTCAAAGTTCATACAGTTGCAATTCCTTGGCTGCATTCTGCTTGTGCACTATTGAATACCTAACCTAGAACGCAATACCCTACATTCATTCTACCTCTTTAAAGTCCACCTATAAGTTAGAGCAGAATTTATAGCAATCATTCGCTGAATAGTGAAGGAGTAAAATTTAAATAATATTCATATGATAAAGCAGTTAATCAATCTTTAATTGAATTATAGATAAAATAAGAATTACGATGAAATTACGTCCCACAATGGGTGCAACGGTGATAAAATTGATTTCAAATGAATTTCATAATCAGAGGATGTGGCAAATACTGGAAAATATTAAAGTGGATTTACACCTACAGTTTTATTTGTAATCAGTTTAATGTTAAAAAAATTACTTTCAAAAATTTGCTTCAAAGAAAAGTTATTTTACGGAAAATAAATTGCGCGACTCAAATAATATTCGTTGGCGCTTCGTAATGCAGCTTGAGTGCTCATCAGCCCAAAAATGCAAGGAGTGTGCATCATAACCGAGCGTAAAATTCCAATTGGAATATTTACAATAACGCTAAGTGAAACCTGCAAATTATTTATATTAATTTATGTACCACAGTACAGTGAGCATTTAATAATGGCGCAAATTATGTACAATAAAAACAAAGAAAAATATATGTCACGAGTTATTTACATTAATTTAACAAACAAAGAAATTAATGACCAGAGCAAATCCAAATGTAATCAAAATTATACCAAGGATTTAAACCTGTATAAAAATATTTCTCAAAGTGATTAATCATGATTTTATATGAAAGGTGTTTCAAATTTATAAAAAAAAAATGATAACGGAAACAAAAAATTAACTGTTGCTTTACACCTAAGTGGATTAAATGGTGCAAATGGGAATTTAAATTTGAAAAGTGTTAAGGAAATAGAATTTCTAGAAATGTAATAAACTAGAATAATTGATAATTTACATATTGTAGTCGTTTTATTGGATATTTGTAATGTTAAATGTAATAATCGTTGCTCTAAATTTGGTGAATGCGTCGCGCAATACGCGGTTATGATAGGACTGCTTCGTGCGGTATTCGCTAGCTTTCGTATGCTACTCGTGTAATAATAGCGTGATAGTATGCGCGAGTAGCATGCTATACTAACAATAACAAAAACATTGCTTATTATAATATATCGAGCAATTTTAACTTACATATTGTAATAAAGTTAGGTACCAACAGCCTTAAAAATAGTATAGTAATCCAGGTCACAAGACTATTGGGGTGTGGTTTATTGACTAGGGTGCATAACCTCGTGTCCTTCTCTAACCTACACCAAAAGCTTGCACACATGCCAAACAACGTTACCTGTAAGCTATATCTCTAGTTCCAAGTCTTTTTGGGGTGTTTTTTCAGTTGGTTTTGGTTAACAGTTTTCACACAGCACACATTTAGCAAGACACATAAACAAATAAAATTTAAACTAAAGTTTTACTAAGCAAGCGAGACGTCGCAACGCTGTGAAAGCAAGCAGCTGACAGGAAAGTACGATACACATTTTAGATCATCGGCAAAGTTCGGATGTTCTCGTGTGTGGGTGAATGACAGGCAAAAGAACAAGTGGCCCCGAGCGCGGAATTCAAACATTCTGAATTATTGATCATGCACTCGGACGAGAAAACTGGCTAATTGTTCTCTTAAGATTACATTTAGATTCCTTCATTATGCACTCTTCTTACACTTTACTTTGCTAAATCTAATATTCCTCTACCTTTACTGATATATATTTTTATTTTAAATTCTTCCAAGAACCTAAAAAGCTTAATTATTAGTTACTGTTTAATGGAACAAATTTTGCTCAGATCTAAACATTTTAAATATTAATTACATATTTAGTTACACTGTACTTTTGATAATTAATTGTTTACTTAGATATGTCGCATTTTCTTTTGCCAAAATTTTCCAATATTGAGATTTGCCGTTTTTTGCTTTTTACGAAGCAAATAACTAATAATTTAAATTTATAGTTTTAGTTAACATACCTTTTTTAATGGTTTAATGTAGCACCAATTTCTGCTTTAATTTCATCAACTTTATGAGTAATTGCGCTACACGCGATCATTAAAAAACAAAAAGCAATCAGCGGAATTATTATCGGAGGTATATCAAGGCTCCGACCCAACTTATTGTAATCATTAGTAAACATTATCTGATAAATTTTTTTGGACTAATTGCTTTTCTATGGAATAATTATTTAAATTTTTTCAAGTTTTGAT